>JAPYZK010004517.1:0-10349 GCA_030522785.1 Platygaster equestris
TGTTTGAAATGTGACACATGACTCATAAACCAATACTAATGACGTCTTACTCATAACTCATAATTGATGACTAACGATCAATGACTTATTACTTATGGAACATGACTAATGACTTGTAACTTTTTACTCATGACTCGTGACTCATGACTGATGACTTATGACTTATGACTTATGACTTATGACCTCGGAATCAAGACTCATGACTTATGACTCATGACTTATGAGTTAAGTAGTAATGACTCAACACTAATGATTCATTATTCATGACTTACAATCCATGACTCATCAATAATGACAAAGAACTCATGACTCGGAGACTTAGGACTGATGACTCATGACTCATTACCCATGACCTGAGACTAATCAGTCATGATTCATGACTCATGTCGCATGACTCATGACTCATGACTCATGACTCATAACTTATTAACCATGGCTCATATGTCATGCCTTATGACTCATGACACAGAACTCACGACCTAATACCAATGTCTTCTTACTCATGGCTTGTAATTCATGACTTATGACACATCCCTCATTACTCCTGACACATGACTCATGACATAACTTATGTCTCACGAGTTAAGTCTTTTGACAAATGACTCATGACTCATTAATAATGACTCATAACTTATAACGCATGACTGACTACTCATGACGGATGACTCATGACTCATAACTGATGTCATGTAACGAATAACACAAGGCTTTAGACTTATGACTTATGACTATAGACTGATAACGTATGACTAATGACTCATGACAGATGACTCATGAGTCAAAACTTATGACTCGTGACCCATGACACATGACTTATGACTCATAACGCTCGACTCATGACTTATGACTGATGACTTATAGCTCATGAATCATGACCCATGATTGATGACTCATGTACCATGACTAATGATGTATGACTTGTGACTCACGACTAATTACTTATGACTCATGACTCAGAACATATGATTATGATTCCATGACATGTAACTTCAAATTAATGCCCTCTGACGAATGATTCAAGACTCATAACTCTTGACTAATGACCAATGACTTTTTACTTATAATTCAAGACTCATGACTCATGACTTATCACTTGTATCTGATGAATTATGACTCATGACTCATGAATCATGACACATGACTCATCACTTCCGACGTCTGATCGATGACTCATGACTTATGATTGATTTCTCATGACACATAACTCTTAACTCATAACTCACGACTTATAACTGATGACTCATGAACGATGACTTAAACTCGGGACACATGACTCATGACTTATGACCAATGACCCATAACCCATGACTCATAACCTATGACTTATGACTCATATCTGATGAATCATGGATCATGACTCATGTATCATGACTCATGACTTATTACTTTCAACGTCTCACTCATGACTCATGACCCACGATTTATTATTCATGACTCATAACTTACAACTTATGTCTCGTGACTTATGACTGATGACTTATGACTGATAACTCATAACTCGAGACACATGACTTGTGACTAATGACCAATGACGCATGACTCATGACTCATGACTCACGTCCCATGACTGATACCTAATGACAAATGACTCATGACTCAAGACGTATGACACATGACCTATTGATCATGACTTCTAATTATGACAAATTACTTATGATTTATGACTAATGACTTATGACTTATGATTTATGACTAATGACTCATAAGAGTTCATTTATGACCAATAACCCATGGCTGATAACAGATGAATTTCCACTCATAATTCATGACTTATGACTGGTGACTCATGACAAAAGACGCATGACCCAAGACTCATGACTTATGACTCACAACTTATGACACATGACTTATGACTTATAACTAATGACGCACTATTGTTGACACATGACTTATGAGTCATGACTTATAACCCATCACTTAAGACTCATGACTTATGTCTTATGACTCAAAAAATTTGATTTAACACTCATGACTCATGTTGAATGACTCATGACTCATGACTTTTGACTGTTATCTTCAGGCTCATGACTAATGACTAATAAGTTATGACTCATTACTGATGACTGATAGCTCATACACATGACATATGACTTCCGACATAACTCATTACTTGTAACTCATAACTAATGACTAATGATTTGAATCGTATAACTCATGATTTGAGACGTATGACTTATGACTCATAACACATGAATAATTATTATCGACTCATGGCTCATGACATATGACTCTTAATTTATGACTTATGACTCATGACTCATGACTCATGACTTATGTCTCATGACTCATGTTTCATGAATTATGACTCATGCCTTATGAATTATAACTCATGACTCATGCCTCATGACTCAGTACCAGTTTTTTGACTCATGCCTCATGAGTCATGATATATAACACATGACTTAAGACTCATAACTAATAATTTCCGACACTAGACTTATGTCGCATGAATCATGACTCATAACTTGTGACTCATAACTTATGCATGAAGACTCATGTTACATGGCTCATAACTTCCGACGTCTGACTCATGACTCATAACTCATAATTTATCGATAACGACTCATGACTCATAACTCATGACTCGTGACTCATGACTGTAGACTTATGACTGCTTACTCATAACTTGAGACACATGACTCATGACATATAGCCAATACCGCAATACACATGACTCATAATCATGTCTCATGACTCCTAATTTCTGAAGAAAGACTCATGACTTAAGACTAATGCTTCGAGACGCATGACTGATGACTCATGTTTAATGACTAATGACTCAGGACATATGACTCATGACTTTTGACCAATGACGCATGACTCATGACGAATAACTCTTGTCTCATGACTTATTATTTATAAATAATGACTCATAAATCATAATTCATTACTTATATGTCATAACTCATAACTCGTGACTCGTGAACTATGACTCATGACTCATTACTCATAACTTATGACTCAAGACTCATGACTTATGACTTCTGACTGATGACTTGTGACTTATGATTCATTACTTATGTGTGTTACCTTATGAATCATGACTTATAATTAATTTTTGATCAGTAATGACTTATGACTCATGCCTAATGACTTATGACTCACGTCTAATGTCTTGTAACTTATGACCGTGCACTTATGACTTGAAACTAATGACTGAAGACTCACAACTTACGACTTATGACTTATTATCCATGACCCATGTCTCATGACTTATGACTCAAGCCTTATGACTCATGACTCGTAACCAATCACTCATTACTTGTTACTGATGACTTATGACTAATGACTCATGACCTATTACTTGAGACTCATGACTCATGACTCATGACACATGACTCATGACTTATCAATCATGACTCGTGACTCAGAACCCATGATTCATATCTCATAACTTGTCACTTATGACCCATGTCTCATGACGAATAAGTCGAGACTCATTACTTATCTCTCATGACTGATGACCTATGACTCATGACCCATGACTGATGATAACGACTTTTAACTCATAACTTATGACATATGACTAATAATTCATGACAAATAGCGCATGACTAATGGCGCATGACTTATGACTTAAGACATATCACTCATAAGTCGTCACATATGACCCATGACTTATGACACATAACTCATGACCCATGACCCATGACTCATGATACATAGCTAACGTCTCATGTCTCAAAACTTATGAATTTAAACTAATGACTCATCACTTGTCACCTATGACTGATGACTCTTGACTCATGACTCATAACTTATGACTCATTACTCATGACTCATGACTCATGACTTACGGCTTATGACTTATTACTTATGACTTTTGACTCATGACTTATGACTTATGGCTCATGACTCATGACTTATGATTCACTACTGACGACCTACGACTAACGACCACCGACCTAATAGTTGCGACTCACGACTCACAACGCACGACTTACGACTCACGACTTGAGAATCTCGACTCACGACCCACGACTCACGACTCATGGCTTACGATTTGCGACCAACGGCTAACAACTCACGAATTACGACTTACGACTCACGACTCACGACTCACGACTTACCACTTACGACTTACGACTAACGACCCATGACTTCTGACTCTTAACATTAGCCTAATAGCTCATGGCTCATGACTGTTGACCGATTATTATTACAATCAATTTCATTATTATTACCATAATCATAATCACGATTAATTTAATGTTAATGATTATGATTTAGATTATGATCGTCATTGTTATCGTTATCATCATCTTCTTTAACATCATTATCATCATCATCATTATAATTATGATTTCCATTAATTATCACTTATGATAAAATACTTATGACATATGACTGATGACTCATGACTTATGACTCATGTTTCGGAACTCATAACTGACAATTGATCACTTGTGACACATAACTCATAACTCATGACTAATGACTCATCACTCATGACTTATTATGCATGACCCACTATTTATGACTCATGATTGATGATTAGGAACTCATGACTCATCACTTATGAATCGTGACTTGTGACTGATGACTCCTGACTTAAGGCTCATGACTGATGCCTTCTGACGTATGTCTCATGAATTAGCACACATGACTTTCAACTCATGACCCATGACTCATAAGTCATCACTTACGACATATGATTTATGACATATGACTCATGCCTGGTGACAGAAAACTCATAACTTATAACTTATGACTAATAACTGATGATCCATAATTCAGAACTCATAACCTAAGACTCATTACTAATGACTCATTACTCACGACTTATGACGATGACCCATGACTCATAACTCTTAACTTGTCTCTTATGGCCTATGACTTATGATGCCTGATTCATTACTCATACCTCATGACCAATGATTTATGACACATAAATTATGACTTATAACTAATGACTAATGCCTTATGACTTATGTGTCATAACGAAAAATTCATGATTTATGGCTTAAAACGTATGACACATGACTCATCGATCATGACTCATGACTTATGACTGAAGACACGTAACTCATGTCTCATCACTCACAGCTCATGAGTTATGACTCATTACGCATGACTTATGGATCATTACCCATAACTTATGACACATGACTCATGACTTATAACTTATAACTTGTCACAAATAATCAAAGTCTCATGGATAATGACTTATGACCCATAACTAATGACTCATGACGCATGACTCGTGCCTTATAATTCATCATTTCTGACTTATGACTCATGCCTTATGACTCACAACTTATGATTCATGACTCATGACTTATGACTAATAACTCATGACTCATAAGTAATGATTTCTGACTCATAAATCTTTCGTTATGACCTCTGACTCATTACTTATGACTTATGACTGATGACTCTTGACGAATAACTCATGACACATGACTCTCAACTCAGAACGTATGACTCATGACTAATGACCCATGACTCATGACTTTTAACTTATGACTCATTACTCATCACTTCTGAATCATTATTCTCAAGTCATGACTCCTGACTCATGACTCACGACTAATGACTTCTGACTTACGCCTTATGACTCACGTCTTTTAACTCATGACTCATGAGTCCTGAGTTGTCACTCACGACGTATGATTCATGACATATGTCTAATGCCTGATAAATTATGACTTATGACTTATTACTCATGACTGATGACTTGTAACTCGTGACCCATGACTCATGACTTATGATTCATGACTCATGACAACTGTCTGATCACTTACAGATTATGAGTTCTGACTCATCACGCATGACTTATGACTTACGACTAGTGACTAATGATAAATGACTTATGACTTATAACTTATAACCCTTCACCAATAATTCAAGTCTCATGACTCATGACGCATGACTTATGCCTTATAATTTATTACTTTTGACTCACGACTCATGCCTCATGACTCATTACTTATAACTTACGACTTATAACTTATGACTCATGACTTATGACTCATAGCTCATGACTTCTAACTCATTACTCATGACTTATGATTGATGACTCATAATCCATGACTTATGACTCATGACTCATGACTTGTAAATAATGAGTTATGTCTTATGACCCAAGACCAATAACTTTCGAAGCATGCCTTATGCCTCATGATTCATAACACATGAATCATGAAACATGACTCAAAAATTATTACTGCTAACGCATGACTTATGATTTATGCTTTATTACGAATGACTTATGACACATGACCCATGACTTATAACTCTTGACTCATCACTTATGACTTTTGAATCAAGACTCACGAAACATGGAGCATGAATCATGCCTCATGACTTATTACTTATAATCAATAATTCATGACTTACGACTTTAAAGTTGTAAGTCATGACTGATGACTTTCGACTCCTGACTTATGACTTATAACTGATGACTTACGACTCATGACTCATGTCTTATGACTAATGACTCATGACACATGACTCATGACCTATGACTTCTGACTTCTGACTTATGACCCATGACTAATGATTTATGACTTATGTATGATGACTCATGACTTATAACTTATGATTCATGTTCAATAACTCATGACTTATGACTAATGCCTCATGACTTATGACTCATGACTAATGACTCGTGACTAATGACCGAGGGCTCATGACTAATAACTCATGACTCAAGACTCATAACTGACGACTTATGACTCATTACTCATGACTTACGTACGAATGACTCATTAGTCATGACTCATGACGCTTGACTAACCACGACGTATAACTTATAACTCATGCATACTGACACATGACGTATGACTTATGATTTCTTATTTTTAACGCAGAACTCATAACTCATTACTGATTATTTGTGACCTTAGTCTCATGACTTATAACTCAAGCTTTATCACTTATGTCTCATGACCCATAACTCATGACTTGCGACTTATGACTGAAGACACATGACTAATGACTTATGACTCTAGACTCATGAGTCATGACACATGACTCACGACTGATGACTCATAATTAGTTGTTTATGACTAATAACTCATGACGTTTGACTAATGACTCATCACTCATGACACACGACTCATGACTCATGACGCATGACTGATGACTTATGACTTCAAATTCATGACTCATGACGAATGATGCATAACTTATGAGTCAATAATTTTGACTCATTAATAGTTACTAATGACTCATGTCGCATGACTTATGACTTATCACGCTTCAATCATAAATCATGATTAAAAACTAACAACTGATGACTTTCGACTACTGACTCATGACCAATTAATAAATCCTCGTAAATTATGAACTAAGACTCATCGATGATGACAAGTGATTCATTTCTCTCGACTAATGACTCATGACTCAAGACTCAGCACTAATGACCCAAGACTCACGACTTATGTCTCATGACTCATGACTGATGAATTAATACTCTTGACTCATGACTCAAGACTCGTGACTTATGACTTATAACTCATGACCTATTACTAATGACATATAACCCATGACTTCTGACTCATTACTTATGACTTTTAACTCATGACTCATGAGACATGATCGATAACGTATAGTCAATAATTTGTAACCAATGACTAGGAACTTATAACTGGTGAGTCATGACTCATGACTCATGAATATTGACTCACAACTAGAAACTAATGATTTATGACTAATAACTTGTGACTCATGACTCATGACTCATGACTAATGACTAGTATTCCATAATTTTTGGCTCATGACTCATAACTCATTGATCATGACCTATGACTCATAACTTATGTCTCATGAGTTATGACTTTTAACTTGTGACTAATGACAGATAATCCATCACGCATGACTCTCAATTGACGACTTACGACTTAGGACGCATGACTTCGGACTCAAGACTCACGGCTTACCCCTTCCGACTTACAACTTGAAGCTTACAACTCACGACTTACGACTTTCGACAAGCAACTTCCGACTTACTTCTGACGACTCACGACTTTTGACCAACGACTCACCACTCACGACTCAACACTGACAATCCACGACTTACGACTCACGACTTACACCTCACGTCATACGACTCACGGCCTACGACTTTTGATTAATGACACACGACTCATGACTCTTGACTTATGACATATGACTCATGAATCATGACAAATTATAAATAATTTATGATCTATAACTTATAAGTAATGCCTATGAAGTCATGACTCGTGACTCAAAACTCATGCCTTACGAATTTTGAATCATAACTCAAGATTGATGAATCATGACCCATAACTCGTGGCTCATGACTGATAACTCTCAAGTCATAACTGATATCTCATGACTTATGGCTCATGACTCATAACTCATGACTCATGACCTATGACCCATAACTTTTGTCTCTGACTTATGATTCATGACTTATGATTCATGACTCATGACGCATGATTCATAACTTATGTTCCATGACTTTCAACTTATGACCGACGAGCGATGACTTTTGACCCATGACTCATGACTCATAATTCATGACTTATTACTGAAGACTAATGACTCATGACTTATGACTGATGCATTATTATCAATCCGATATGACTAATAACATATACCTCGACACTGATGAATTATTACTTATTACTTCAAACACATGACTCACGGCTCACGACTCATGAGTCATGACTCATGAATCATGGCTCGGGACTTATGATGAATGACTCACCACTCATAGCTCATGACTCATAGCTTCTGACTCATAAATTATCACTCATAATCCATGACCCATGACTCATGGCTTGTAACTCATGATTCGGAACTCATTACCCATGACTCATAAATCATTTCTTATGACTCAGAACTGATGATTAATGACTCATCACTTATAACACATAACCTATGACTAATGACCCATAACTGATGACTTCTGACTCATGACTAGTGACTTCTGACTCATGACTTATAACTTATGACACATGACTAATGACTAATGTCATAAGGCTCATGTTCTTGACTGATATTTTATGACTTTCGACACGAGACTAATGACTTGTAATAAATCGTGACTTATGACACAGAATTCATGACGCATGACTCATTATTTATGACACATGTCTCATGTCTTATGACTCACGTCTAATGACTTATGACTTATGACTAATACATCATGACTCGCGACTCGTAGTTCATGAGTCATTAATTATGACTGACGACTTAAGACTCATAACTAATGATGACTGACTTATGACTTATGACAAATGACTCATGAGTCATTATTCATCATTTGTGACCCATGACACATTATTTCTGACTCATGACTGATGACTCATGACTTATGATTCATCACCCTTGACTTATGACTCACGACTTTGAATTGAGAACATGGTGCTAATGACGAATGACTCATGACTTATGACACATGACTTTTGACTCATAACTCATGACTTGCGACTTATGACTAATGACTCATTACTCACGTTTTATGACCGAAAACTACTAACTCATAACTATTGCCTGAGAACTCATGAATCTTATACCCATGACTCATAACCTTTGACCCATGAATCATGACTCTTAACATCAAATAATTACACATAGCTCATGACTCATGACCAATAACTTATGCCCCTTGACTCATGACTCAAGAGTCATGACTAATGACGCATTACATATGACTTCTGACACATGACAAATAAGTTATGCTTCATGACATATGACGTATGACTGAACACTCATGTCTCATGACTCGCAACACATGACTCATGACTTATGACTTATGACTCATGACTCACAACTTATAACTCATTTCCATATACGCATGTCTGTTGACTAGTGACTTGTGTTAATGACTCACGACTCCTTACTGGATAATTGATCCTCATGACTCCTGAGTTAAGACTCATGACTTGATCTACATAAATCATTATTACAGACTCCTGACTGATGACTCATGACTCATGACTAATAACTTGAAAATAATGACTCACGGCGTATAACTCATGACGCATGACTCATGACATTTTATAACCACTATTATCTTAAACATTATCATCGTCGTCGTCATCGTCAACGTCATCGTCATCGTCATCGTCATCGTCATGATCGTCATCGTCATCGTCATCGTTATCGTCATCGTCATCGTCATCGTCATCGTCATCATCGTCATCGTCTTCGTCATCGTCATCATCGTCATCGTCATCGTCATCGTCATCATCGTCATCGTCATCATCGTCAACGTCATCGTCGTCGTCATCGTCATCGTCATCGTCATCATCGTCATCGTCATCGTCATCGTCATCGTCATCGTCATCGTCATCGTCATCGTCATCATCGTCATCGTCTTCGTCATCGTCATCATCGTCATCGTCATCGTCATCGTCATCATCGTCATCGTC
>JAPYZK010004518.1:0-10348 GCA_030522785.1 Platygaster equestris
TTTTTTACTTGGAAATCCAATTTTTTTTGTACGGTTTTTGAACGTATTTTGAAAATTTTTTTCATGTTTCGGAATTCGAGAAAATTCCAGAAAGAAAATTGGACAATTTTTCTGAAGTTCGATTTAAGTACGAAATATTTCGGAATTCCGTATTTTCAAAATTTCCAATGGAAAATTTTAGAAATTCAGATTCAGAGATTTTGTCATCTCGGATTTTGAAAAATTGTTTTCGACAATTCGAGACATCAACATTTGAAGTTGAAGGAAATTTTGATATGCAAATTGGTATTAAATACTGGTACAACTTCCGAGTACTGGAATTTGCGTGTATGAAAATGTAGATCTAAACTTGAAATTTCGAAATTTGAATTGTAAAAAAAATTTTCAGATTTTAAATCTTTAAAATATTAGAATGTCAAAATTTATACGTCGAAAAATTTGAAGATACAAGTGAAAAAATTCAAACATCGATGACACTTCATCTCAAAGTAAAAGAATTTTGAAATTAAAAATATCAAATTTCCAAAATTTAAATTGACATTCGGATTCAGTAACTAACGAATTTAAAAATATCAACAAATAGAACTTACATTTTCCGAACACAAAATTTCAGGACATACATTGAATTTAAAACTTTGAACTCAAATGTCACAATCGTTCAATTTTAACATGTATAGCGAATTACAGAATTAGTTCCAAAAATCAGAATTCTTCAGTTTTGAAGTCAATTTTGAACTAAAATTGAATAATTGGAATTTTTATTTCTTCGTGTAAATTCTACAACCACATACTAAAAAACTATTTTATCATTCAGAAGTTTTCTGGAATTCGAATTGAATACAAAAATAAACACAAAGGAAAAAGCAAATTCTGGAAAATTATTCAGGTCTAAATATCTAAACATCAAAATTAAAAAATATACTCACTTTTCCAAATTTTCGCAATTCTCACTCAGAAATCAAATTCATGATGTTTAAATTCCAAAATCTCACATATTGAATAATTTGTTAGTTAATCCAGCCATTTTTACGTAAACACCAAAATTCTGAAATCTTAAAATTCAGTGCCTAAAATGTATAAAAAAAGATCCCATCAAAACTCCAACTAAAAGCAACCTGTTTTTCATTCTCTCTCTCTCTCTCTCTCTCTCTCTCTCTCTCTCTCAGCAGACGTACACAGCGTGAATAATGAGAGAAATGTATCTGAGATTATGAACGTACTTTATGTACTTTGCGCTGTTCCGTCCATGTTTTTTGTCGTGAATCACACAAGAGAAGACTCCAACTGCGAGGCAGAATGTGCATTTCACGTTCACATACAAAAAAAACTTTCCCTCTTAATTTTTCAATTTTTGTGCACTTCTCATTCGTATTCCATTCAGAAGCAGAATTTTTTAATTTGACTCAATCTATATCCAAGAAAAAATGAGTGTACATATAAAGTATAATCGATCATATTTTAAATCACACCTACTGTAACTTAGTAACTTTAGTGTAAAAGTAACTGTAACACCTCAATTTTCCACCAAAAGTAACTGCCACTGTACCATGGACCAAAGTAAGAGGAGCCTAAGTAACTGTAACTCAATAATTTTAGTGTAAAAGTAACTGTAATGCCTCAATTTTTTTCTGAAAGTAACTGCCACTATGCTATAGACCAAAGTAAGAGGAGCCTAAATAAATGTAACTCACAGTCTTTCTAACGTCTCGCTTTTTTCTGGGAGCAACTGTAACTGTAACTTGCTTCACTCCCCTGTAAACCGTAACGAAGTTCCTTCTTTCTCGAGTAACTGTCCGGATTCCGGGTTTAGTAATGAACACGTGAGTGAATCTTGGCGCTGAATACGATAACCGGCGCGGTACAATTCCACGCGCAAGTGTTTCACCAGCTCCAAGATTGACTCCCTTCTGAACATGTATGTACAATTGTTTCAGAACAATGCAACGCGGCGCTGGGAATGGAGAGCGGCGAAATTCCCGACGGGGATATCTCGGCCAGTTCAATGTATCCGAGCCTCGAGCCAAAACATGCCAGGTACAGAGAACAATAATAACGCGACGCATTTCGCCCTCCCCCATTTTTCTCCCGTCCTCCATTATACCGCGTTTGCGAAATTTCACCGAATCAGTTTTGCATTATGCCTTTTGTTGTGCAAACTTGAGAATTGACGAAATTTCGATCTTATTTGGGGAAGTTATTCTGTCGATATCTACGAGGGGCGATTCACTCTCCGATAAATGGGAGTTATGGGAGTCGACTCCCACATGACTCCTAATTTGGGAGTAATGATTCCCAAGTTTGGAGTCATGATTTCCAGCGACGTAAAATTTTAAATATGTCAAAACTTGATTACCTTCAATCTTTGGAATTTTTGAAAACGTCACAGTTCTTGGACATTTTCGAAAACTTTGAAATTCCAACATTTTTTGGACTCACGAAATTTTCGAAACTTTTGAAGCTTCAGTACTTTGTAATTCCTAAAAACTTTATAATTCCATCGAATTCCGAGATTTGCAGAGCTTTGGAAGCTCCAAAAAGTCGGAAATTTTCAAACTTTACAACTTCGAAACTTTAAAATCTTGAAATGTCGAAATCTTTGAATTTCTTTGCTTAAGAACTTCAAAATACTCGAAAGTATGCGAAATTCCCAGAACTTCGAAAATGTCGAAAATTGATAATTTTTAATCTTTACCATTCTTAAAAACATCCAAGTTTTTGAGAATTCTCAAAAACTTCAAAATTCCAGCATTTGGAAAAATTCTAAAATTTCGAAAATTCTTAGCTTCATAACTTCAAAATATTCGAGCACTTCGAAACATGCGAAATTTTCAGAACTGTGAAAATATCAGAACTCGATAACTTTCAATCTTGAAAATTCTAAAATTTCAAAGTTTTTGAACTTTTTAACAAAATTCAAAAATCAAACATTTCAAGATCTTGTGAAATTTCTGACATTTCAAAAACTGCAGAACTTCATAATTCTTCGAAAATCTAACATTCCAAAGCTTCATAAGTTCCAAAACTTCATTATTTCTAAATTTCAAAGTTCTACAATTTCAAAAATTCCGAAGTTCCAAGATTCTTAAAACTCACAAAATTTGCGAAACTTTTAAAACTTCAGTACTTTGTAATTCCTCAGAACTTCACAATTCCATTGAATTCCGAAAATTGCAAAGCTTTGAAAGCTTTGAAATTTCGGAAATTCCAAAACTTTACAACTTCGAAACTTCGAAATCTTGAAAAGTCAAAAATTTTTGGATTTCTTTGCTTAAGAACTTCAAAATACTCGAAAGTATGCTGAATTCCATGAACTTTAAAAATGTCGAAACTTGGTAGTTTTTCGTCTTCAAAATTCTTCAAAACTTCCAAGTTCTTAAGAATTCTCAACCACTTAAAAATTCCAACATTTGAAAAAATTATAAAATTTCGAAAATTCTTAGCTTCATAATTTCAAAATATTTAGGCACTTCGAAGCATGCGAAATTTTCATAACTGTGAAAGTGTCAAAACTTGATAATTTTCAATTTCGAGAATTCTAAAATTTCGAAGTTTTTAAACATTCTGAAAAAATTCGAAATTCCAACATTTCAAAAACTTGTAAAATTTCCAAAACTTGAAAACTGCAGAACTTCTTATTCTTCGAAAATCCAAAAAACCAAAGCTTTATAATTTCCAAAACTTCATTACTTCAAAATTTCAAAGTTCTACTGTTTCAAAGATTTTGAAATTTCTAGACTTAAAACTTCAAAATACGTGCAAAGTTCAAAAATTACAAAATTTCCAGACCTCATGTCAAAACCTTGAGTTTTCACCTTCAAAAATGTTAAAACTCGACGATTCCCAATCTTCAAAATTCTGAAACTTTTATATTCCAATATTTTCAAGACTCCTAATATCTCCGAAACGTCAAAACTCCAATTTATCATCCATAACAACATTTTATTAAGGAACCCCGCCTAAAATTTTTGCCTCAGGCCCCGAAAAACCTAAGGACGGCCCTGTCCATGACTCCCATTATGGGAGTCAATGGGAGTCACGGGAATCATGACTCCCACTTTGATTCCCAAGTTGACTCCCAGAGTGAATGGCCCCTCGGATATCTATGAAAGAAATCAAAGTCATACTAGGATAAATATCTTTCACAAAAAATGACTCAAGTTTTCGTGATTTGGATCATTTTTCATCTTTGAGGGATTTAAGAAAAAATAACGGTCACATTTGGTACAGGAAATGTTGTGAAATTTCTTGTTATTCTCTAACAATTCGTACATCTTTTAAAAGTCGCTACTCAATCCAGAAAAGCGAACTTTGTGACCCGGAATCGCAAACGTGCGCCACTTTGGCGATGGTAGAATAGTTGTCTGATCACACGCGGACCTTTCCACTGCGAACGATTCATGGAAAAGCAATAGCCTCTGTCCACCTAATGACGCGCTGTCTGTTACTACTACAACGTCGTGCATTTTGTGTTTCTATTGAACAGTAAACCTTGATGAAATACCGCGAGTTCAGCCAATACATGGAGTGCGATCAGGAACAGCGATTCCACTTGGCAGTGTACAAAGGGCGGGAAATTTTTCTCTGTCTGAAGTCTGACAAAACGGTGGTGAATAAATGAAGGGTGGAAATTCGGAAGGGGTTAAGGGCGATTGCTTGAGAGTTCTTTAATTGTCGAATTTTCGTGTATGCAAGGTTGTTGATATTATAGAAAATCTTGAATTTCTATACATTTTTTCGTGGTAATTAGAAAATTGTTCCACTTTCGGAAAGCTTGAAATTTGACGTATTTTATGGTCTTTTCTGGGGTGAAATTTGTCTAATCCTTAAATTTTGGTTATTCTAGAATTTTGCAAATGATTAGAAAGTTGAATTAGGAAGTTCTTCTATTTTTGGACTTAAATTCACAGAAACTAAAGTTTGCGTATTTCTGATGTTTTGATCACTCAAAAAATACTAAAATACTTAAAAAACATTAAAATACTTCAAAATACTCAATCCATGAATTTCAAATTCAAAATTCGCACCTCAATGTATTAATACTCAACTTGGGAAATATTCATAAAAATTCGATTCATAAAATAATCGAGTACCGTGAAAACAATGATAATTTTACATGTTACTCGAAATCGACTAAAATTTTTCATGCAAAAGATCCACGGTAGTTTTTTTCGTTATCTCCAACATACATAATTCCACTTGCATATTATCCAAAGTTTCCCCAGCTCACAGAGCTCAAACATTAACGAATTTTCGTGCTCAGTAAAGTCCCACTTTTCCTTTGACGTCGCATCTCAAGCATTCAGCTGTGCATTTCGCTCGTCTTTAAACGAGGACGAATGGGAAAGAGCTCGCCCCTATATGCAGGATAGTAACGCTATGAAAAATGCTTGTCTGTTTTCCTAGCGGAGAACACTTTTCATATCGATCGACACAAATCTTTATCGGAGCGTATTTAAAATATCTGGCGAGCATAGGAAAATCCTGTAATCAACCGTGGAGCTGGGAAAGAAAAATAATTTTGCAGCAAATATAAATGATTTTAAATAATAAAATGTATGACTCCTGATGATTGAGGATAATAATCAATGATCAAATTATGAAACAATGGAAGTGTTCTGAATTGATGATCATGAAAAAAAAAAACATGTAATGGTCAATTATTTCAAATAAAATTAATTCAAGAACGATATAATCTACGATTTTGAAAAGTAACTACGGTACAATTACAGTTACCTTTCAAAAAAAGTAACCATTCAGCCGTCGATTTTTTATTAACGTTATTACATCCGAATTCTAGACTAAACCTATCAATACCAACCCCTCTCCCCTCCCCCCATAACCGAATACGTAATGAATTAAATCATATACGAAAAAAAATAGTATATTGTGCGACTAGTGGGAGAAAGAGGAGATTCCTCGAGCGTGAAGATTGCCTCATGAGCGTAGCGAGTGCAGCAACACGCGAGCTGAATCTCCTCTTTCGACCAATAGTCGCACACAATATTTTATTTAACAACCGCGAGAAATATGTGATTTCATAGCCCTGCTGAGAGGGGGGGAGGGAAATAATGAGTTACCTGATTGATTGACGCAATAATCGCCCTCAGAACTTTGCTGCGTCCTTTAGAGAGTTAAAAATTAATCATCTCTTTCGTTGCTTTAATTTCCTTCGGGATTGATTATGACTGTATTCGACACTTTTGTAAACAACAACAAAAACATTGCAGCGATACACAGTTTTGTAATTTTGAGGTTAGGGTAGGGGAGTTTGACGTTTCCATAAATGTCGAGTCGCTCGTCCGCCATATTGTTTCTATCATCCGTACGTAAACGGTCGCTAAACTGAGCGTGAGAGAGTAAATAGCTATATGTCGTCAAAATGAGCGTGGGCGAACAGCTCATTCGCCCACTAGTGGGCGAACGAGTTCATCACCCACATGCCATACGTCAACAGTCATGTAATCCATTGATTTGTCCACTCTCAGCAGGGCCACGCAA
The DNA here is from genome assembly GCA_030522785.1 of Platygaster equestris. Lineage (NCBI taxonomy): Eukaryota > Metazoa > Arthropoda > Insecta > Hymenoptera > Platygastridae > Platygaster > Platygaster equestris. The sequence continues at coordinate 6,499 of JAPYZK010004518.1, forward strand.
TTACATATTTCTGGCGGGCGTTGAATAAAAACTTTTTTTAACTTGTTTAGCAATGAATAATGCATGCGGCGGAAAAAGTCGATTTTCGCGGGCAGTGAATGCATGCGGGATCAGGGAGCAGTCGTTCAAAGGAGGACGATGACAGACGAGTGAATGAAAAATTGGATGGGAGGCGTACGTGACATGCACTTACGTCGTTCCGCGACAAGTCATTTGCACAGCCCCGTGAAACTTTGTCCCCTCACAATGGGGTTAGCGAATCGAGCTCGGAATACGCTTGCACGTAATTTCGTAATGTGCATTACCTTGCCGTAATGAATTCAAGATAGACAGGATTACATGTTTGTATCAACAATTCGATATTCGGCTCGTGTTATTGAGTTGATCAGTCCTGGCTTTGTTATTGAAATTTGCTGGATGTGTGCTGTCGCGTCATTGATTCTAGAGACGACTCTGCAGGCACGTAGGCAGTGGGAGGGGGAGGGGGGGAGGTAGAATGGAGCTTTTTGCGATGTTTTGAGTTGAATTTGGGACTCAAATGAAGTTGAGTGATGATATTTTGATGAATTGATAGATTTAGTTGAGTTGTGCAGGATAAATTTGATCTGAGAACCATAATATGGTGTATGGTATAGGATTGTGGAATTATTGATTTGAAATTGTAATACTTGAATTTTCGAGTCGGAAATGTACGAATGATGGTTTAAAAAAGTGTTGATGTTCATTTTGGAACTTTTTGATTTTTATTGGATGAAGTATTAATGTCTACTCTTGAATTGAGTGATGTATTTATGATCTTGTGTATTTTGGACATCATTATAGTAATTTTCTTGAATTTTGCTGCATTTTTGAATCTTGACTACATATTTCTGAATGGTTTCAGGAATTGTTGACTGTGTATTGGAAATTTTCTGAAAATATTAAGAAGTATTGTGCACAACTGTTTATTGAAATAATTTTAAAACGTTTTTTTCACAATTTTGAGATATTTTCGAAGATTTCTGGGAATTTCAAATATTTTTGACACCTAGGAAAATGTATAACAATTAGTGTTTCAGAAAATTTTTGAGATTTTGAAGACACTTCGCGAAATTTGATGAAATTTTTGGTTATTATGGATAAGGAATATTATCTAGGGAATTTTTTCAACTTTTTGTTATATTTGTGCTTTGGCCAGAATTCTCTCAAAAATTACGGAATTCTTCCAAAAATGACGAGCATTTACAGAAATACTTCTGATCATGAGTAGATATAAAAATTATTTGGGAAGTTAAGGAATTTCCCACGATTTTGAAGGATAAAAATGATGTTTCAGAACTTTAGTGAATTTCTGACGAGTACATATAAAATCCGGAGATTCATTTACATTAAAAACGTTAGAATTCGTCATTTCTAAGAACTGCATAAAATTTTTCGAATTTTCGAAGATACAGAATTTTTCACAATATTCTAAAATTCCGAAAAATTCCCGAAATTTAAGAAATTTTCTGGGGTTCAGCAACAAATTCTACACTGAAAAAATATCAATAAATTCCGAATTCGTTGATTCTAACGACAACATATACTTCATCAAATTTCCAAAACTGCGGAATTTTCCATGATTTTTAAAAATTCCGAAAAACTCCCAAAATCCACAACAATTCCCAAAGTTTATCAACAAATTCGACACTTTCAAAAAAAGTCAAAAACTTCCAAATTCGTTGATTTTAAAAACAACATAAACTTCTTCAAATGTTGAGATCTCAAGAATTTTCCACAATTTTCTAAAATTCTGAAAATGTCCCTAAATTCAAAACAATTCCCGAAGTTCATCTACGAATTCGACACTTTCCAAAAATATCAAGAACTCCCAAATTCGTTTCTCCTAAAAGTTACATAAACTGTTCCACATTTTCAAAAGTCAAGAATCTTTTGCAATTTTTTGAAATTCCGAAAAATTCCCAAAATCCAAAAGATTCCCGAGGTTCATCAACGAATTCGACACTTTTGGAAAATACCGAAAAATTCCCAGTCCGGAGAAAACAAACCCCTCAAATACTTTTTAGAGTACCCAAAAACCATCAAACAATCCGAACAGTAAAAATTCCTGCAACGTTCAATTTTCTCGTCTGCATTTTCAGGCTACGTCGAAATGAAGGGGGTGGGGCATGGTGTCCAAACTCCATGATAACGAAAGAGGGCAAAGAATACCTCGCGATAAATTTACGTACACCAAGAGTTTTGACGTCATCCCGAACGCAAGGCAGATACGGGAACGGTCGAGGAATTGAATACGCGGAATCATATTTCATCGAGTATTGGCGCCCAGGCTTCAACAAGTGGGTGCGTTGGAAAAATCGCCAGGGCCACGATGTAAGTCACTTTACTTTCAGTCTAATAAAATTCGCAGGTGATCATTCAAACGCAAAATACCCGACATTCACAAAATCCCAAGACTAAAAAATTAGGGCTCATTTCGTTTTTTACAAGAAAAAAAATCATACAGTGCAAAATTTGCTTCAAAATTTCATTCTTCCGCCAATTTTTTCGTTCATTATCCCAGATTCTAAAGCTGATCGAGGGATGGATGTCCGAATTTTTATTTCAGGTACTCCATCAATATTGATTGATTTTAATGATAAACAAAAGCGGAAAAATTACGACTGATTGACAATGCGCAACATCCATGACGAGCGAAAACATCAGGACTTTTCATATCTGGCGTGTGTATTAATGAACACACGATAAATTCCACGGAGCCATTTTTCAAAAGCTGTCGCGTAGCAGTACGGGTGCATTTATTGCGCGACAATGGTGCCTCCATTTCGACCCCGGCTTATAGTAAACGCGTGAATTCGCGATCGAGCGCATGCACCGAAAATGCGTCTACCTCAACGTGACACGCATTTTCCGCGCGTCTCGCTCTTTTTCGGTCGAGTTATGAGCGGGGAATCCGGAATCCGAAAAGGCGTTATTGGGAAAGGAAAGATTTTTCATAAAAATTGTAAGGTTTATGGAAAATGAGGCGCATTCCGTGGAAAAATTCCTGGGAGAGGTATCTTGCAGAAGAGTTTTCTTCGGGGGATTTCTCGAGAGGAAAAATTTTTATTTTGTGATTTATGGAGTTTGAGATACAAATTTTATTATCATTTTTGAAATTGAGTCTTGATGTTGATTTTTTATAGTGAATATTCGTTTTTGGGTGGTTTTCTTGCATTTATGCAAAATGTTTGTTATGATTTTAAATTCGCTTATTCATAAAAAAATTAGAAAGAATTGGGGAAATATCAGAAAATAAGTTGAAATGATTCGAATATCAAAAATATCAGTCAATTTTTTGCAATTTTAGCATCATTGAGGTTTTCTCGAGTATTTCCCGAATACTTGAGTTTTGATTTTTGTCAAATTTCAAAGAATTCGATACTTGAAAATGCATTGAATTTTTTTTCAACAGTCAGAATTTTTAAATAATGAAAATCATCCCAGAACAACAATAAAAAACTATAAAAATGTTCGAAAATGTCAGATTTTCCGAGAATTTACCAACAATTTGTAAAAATACTGTAAAATAGTTCTGCAAAAATCGACGAAAATCTGTAGATTCTTAAACTGACTCCAACTTGTGAAAGTACTTGCAAATTCTAAATTTACAAAAAAAATTTTTTTCCAAGCCAGAAAAATTTCATAACACGATTGAAAAAATAACTTTCATGCCAATATGATCAGATAATTCCAAAATTATCCAGTAAACTCGAAATTTCCATACCTTTGAATATCAAAAATATCGATTAATTCTTTTGCAATTTCAGCATCATTGAGGTTTACTCAAGTATTTTCCAAATACTTAGTTTTAATTTCTGTCAAATTCCGA
>JAPYZK010004519.1:0-16714 GCA_030522785.1 Platygaster equestris
TGAAAATATTCTGAAATATTGAGTTTCTCTAAATGTCAGAAATTCGTAAAATTTCCGTAATTTCAAGAATTATGAAAATATTATGAATTTTTGGAATTTCCAAAACTCTTTCACAACTTCGACATTTTTAGAATTTTCGTAATTCTGCAAATTTTCAAACTTCTGAAAACTTATGAAATTCTCGAAATCCTCTAAACTCTGAAAATTCCAAAAATTGTTGAACATCTTGAAATGCTAAAAATGTTCAAAATGATCAATTTTGTCGAAAACTTTGACACTTGTGAAAATCAGTATTGTCTTACTTTTTTTTTTCAAAATATACTTTTCTGCAATGTGCTAGATTAGTCAAATTTTCCAGAATTTCGGACGATTTCTAGAATATACTATAGCTGATATCGTCAGCTAGATTAGTCAAATTTTCCAGAATTTCGGACGATTTCTAGAATATACTATAGCTGATATCGTCAAGTCTCCGATCCATTTTCAAAGTTGCAGTTATTGATATTAAATTTGACATCGCGAGATTTATTCTTAATCCCATAAAAATGCCCTCACCAAAGTTATAGGTCCAAAAATTCAAACTCATGTTTCCCATTCAAACCAGTAAAACATCGATATTCCACCAAGTCTTTAACCTGAGCAAAGACTTTCACAGTTCAAATAGTACATCCATTGGATTTTTCCATTCTACACACTTTCGAAGCTATAAAAAAGTATAAGTAGCCTTCAATTCATTCTGGTGCTAACACAATTTCGAACTGATGATCGTCATTTAACACGACATTCGTTCCAAAATTCGAGTCCACCACAATCTATAAGAAACGACCGTCAACAACAAACGAACGTATCGCAAACTCCAGGTAATCAAGCGGTTCACAATAATTAAATCCTATTCGTATCTCGAGTTTCGCTATCGCCATAATATTATGATCTACTTGGGTCGAGTTGCAGCTTTGTCGACGATCTAATCCATCTTCAACCTGAATAAATTCTATTCATTCCACATGAGTCAGCAATAAGTCTATGCGTCTTCTAATGGAACAATCGTTGAAAAATGATGAGTCTTATTATTACACTTCAGCAAAAAAGAGGCTCAGGTAAAGCTGGTCCTTCGGAGACAATGAGGGATAGGTACCTACTTTAGGAAATTAAACGAAAAGTCGGAGAATTTTACTGGGCTTTTTCAAGGTTTTTACTGAACTCGGTATTAACCTTACATTCATTCACATCCTAAATCATCATCATCATCTTCCATCGCAATAGAGTTGATCCCCACCGCACCCCTTCAAAACCCCGACCTTCTCCTCGAAATTCCAATGCACTATCTTCGCGTTGATCCAACATTGAACAACAAGCCGAAATCCCACGAACCCGGCGGGTAATCAAGCAGTCCGCAATAGAATTCCATTCGCCCCGAGTTTCTTCGATGATAGAATTAATTCCCGAGCTCGATCGAACGATCATTCTCTCGGTCACGCGCTGACGCACTGGCCGGCCACCCTTCTTCTCCCCCTCTTTCCGGCCCCTTTTTCCACCCCCGCGAGAATTGCGCCAGATTATACATATTGCTACGATCCTGTCGCAGCAGCAGCAGCAGCAGCAGCAGCAGCAACCCTCTCCCTGCTACCCCTCTTTCCACCCCCGGATCCTCGTAGTGACGTAGTTTAGTGCAGTTTAGTGGGGGCGGGTGACGTCACTAGTCGATACTCTAGTAGCTAGTACTACGCCCGCAATACCCCATTGCGCCATCTCCGTCGGGGAAGCGGACGCAGAGGTCGCTTTTCGTCCCAGGTAAGCGCGGATGTCCTCTCCCCTCCAACTTCCGCTTCCCCTCCGTCGCCCCCCTTGCCAGGGCTACGTGAATGGCAGAAGCTCACACACAATCCTCCGGGAGTTGCGGCGCGGCAATTTTTAATTGCACCGCTGTGGCGAGAGAGGAGAAGATGGGGGGAAGAAGAAGAAGGAGAAAAAAAACGTAATGAACGCCGGGGCCGGAGTAATGAGAGCATTGATGCCGTCGTTTCATTGACTTGAGCGCCGGGATCAATGGGATGTTGCCGAGGTTTCAAAGCTCGAAATCTGGCCTGGATTTCTGGTTCCATGGGCTGAAGGGGTGCAGGTTTTGTTTGCGGCGGATTTGCGGATATTCCGCGGTTTGTTGAGGGATTGTTCGGCTCTTTGAGATGAATTTGAATTGGGGCGGGTTCGTGGAACCGCGACCGAGGATGTTTATTTGTCGCAGTTATGCCTGAATTTATTTTCAACGTCATTAAACTATGAAGACGCTTTTTTACGACTTCACTCATAGCTCATTCGCTTGAGTAGGGATCTTGGTGGAATGACTTTGAAAAATTCAACTGCAGCCTGCATCAGCTATGTATTCGATAGGGGTCAAAAGTTGCAATTATTATGATGATATTTTTATTTTCTCTTATGTGAATATTTAGTCGACCGAATCACAAAATATAATTGTACAGTCCTGTTGAAGATTCTTGCTTTTACTTGGATCTTAGATGCATAAATTTAGCCGCTAGTCCTGGGAAATTTCGCGTTTCGAGCCGCTGTCTTAATTTTTGTCCGCCCTCCTTTTTTTTGTATGAATTTGAAAGTGTTTTTCAGGAGGTCAAGACGTGGAAAATTCGTGTCCCTCGCCTCTTCGATTTCTAAATTCTGGGCTCTATAAAACCCAAAGATAGTGGCCCAAAATCTCGGTACGTTTGTATCTCGCGCACGAACCGGTGTAAGATTATAATTACGTATTTTACATTATTCGGGTTTCCGATTGGACCCAGTGACAATTATTTACGTGTATCGTACCAACTTTCTCTTTTTTTGATATTTTAAGAAACAAGTATATCTTAAAATGAGTCTTTGCGTGTGTTCTTTCACTGACTTACACACAACCCTCTCATTCGGAGTTATTAATTCGGTTCAATCCGAAACAAGTCCTGTAAAAGTACCCATGAAAGCTCATAAAACCCCATAAAATTTCGCGTGCGAAACAACCAAACATGAAACTCGGAAATTTGCCCTGCTCCCCTGTGCTGCGCTCTAGACCAAGCAAGTATTTCGAGATTCTAGATTGCCTGCGTGGTTATGAAAAGCCGGGAAATCGCTGGAAACTTGCATGGCCAGAATAATCGTAACATCAACTCCCATCGACGTCGTGCTAGTTTCACCATTCTATTTTCGACGAAAGCTATCAGGGTCATAGGCGTAGAAGCTCATCTCAAATAAATCGACGATAGAGAATTCCGAATAATTCTGCCGAATTATTCGAATTCCCTCGCAATTTTCGCGGTCCCCGGCTCTTTCATCAGAATCGATGTTCTTTCGAACCGCGTAAAATTGCCGTGTTTTGCATCTTTTCGTCAAACGCTGCTCCCCCTAAACCTCTCTAATTTTTGTAATGCTCGAACGACCTCCGACTTGTCTTTCTCGTTTGTTCGCCCTCAAACAGTTTCGGTTAGGAAATGGCCCGGCAATTTGATGGCAATGGCCGCAATAATCGGTAATGATCGTATGATCCTCCTTCGTGCTCACTTTGCGAATTAGGTAACAGTGAGTCTGTGGTAAGGGAATTTTTACAGACTTGTAACTGCGTGCAGAGCAGAATAAGGGCAGAGGGAAGAGAGGGTTGATGATGAGATGAACATAATGGAGGAAATCGCAGATTTTTTTAATTTCATTGCGTTTTTTTACATCCAACCAACTTTTTTCATGAGAGAACAATTGTGAGTATTCTTCTTTTTTTTCGAAGTGATACGCAGAAATTTTTCATGACGTGCAAGTTCGTGAGTCAAGTATGAATGCAGGAACTCAGTTATTAGGACTATAGTAGTACCAAGTTGCTTCGCAGAATGAAAATGCATGTGAGTTTTCCGTGAATCTCTTGGAAAAGTTTCTCAAGTCTGGAAAAATTGGCTTTTCCCGAATACCGCCTTGCGCTTGCAAATTGCGAATAAATAATCGATTCTCCACTGAATGAGTAAAGCTCAGGACTTTTTCAACGTTTCGCCGCAGTGTGATATTTTAGGATTGATAAATCGACGTTTTAATGAAGATTGGCAGCGATTCATCTCATGGAGTTCAGCTCTCTTGAATATGACCCAATTCTGTGTAATAACGAAGATTAAGGGCTACGTAGGAACTGCTGGAGCTGTAAATGGAATTGTCATTAGGGACGAAAGCCTGTCGCGATCAATGATCCGGGTTTTTTCACCCTTCGAAAGTCTCGGGTCGTGTACTCTGAATGATAATAATGCGATGAGTGTTTTTGTTTGCCGGATAAATGAATTCTTTAACTAGAAATACACCTTGTCATCGTTTTTTCGTTATTCCAATGAATTACAAACTCGGGGAAACAATTTGTTCTCCATTTTCTTACGTCTATTCAGGGCAACTATTCAGGGGAAGAGTATGACGTGCATGACATACAACTCATTTAATTAGAACTTCCCGACGTACCAGTCAAGTATTTTTATTGACGTTTCGATCCCTTCTTCAGAACCCTTTTCAAAATTCTGTACAGAAATAAAAGGAAACTGAAAACTCAATTTTCAATAGAAATTACAATATTACAATATTTGTCTTGATTCTTTCGATTGTGTTAGTGCCGATCTTTCTCCAGTCTCTCCATTTCGTTGTTGAGTGAAGTTTATTTCTCGTGTTTACACGTTCTGACTCAATGTACATTTGTGATTGTAGAGTGTGTGTACATTACGAAGTCGTTTAGGTTTAGGAAGGAAAACTTGAATCAGAGTTTGTCAATTATTCGATCGTAAGATCGAATAATTGACATCGTAAGATCCTTTTATTTATGTACAGAATTTTGAAAAGGGGTCCGAAAAAGGGACCGAAACGTCAATAAAAATACTTGACTGGTACGTCGGAAAGTTCTAATTAAATCCTAACCAGTGTAAAATCTAACCTAACTAATGTTAAAACTCAGCGTGTACAGCTCTGGAGAAAACGATGGTTTCATTATTCCGTTGAATGCACATTTTCGGAGCATTTTCTGATACTGTCAAACATGGTATATATTGTAGGTGGCTCCAAATCAGTTGGGAAATAGTTGAAAATCGGTAGGTATATATAGCTTTCGTTTGAATGAAACAAAGCTTTCCAAGTAGATGTACAATAAGTATCAACCTGATTGATTCAAATTCTTGAATTATTCAAACAAAAAAGGAAGAAAATTTTCCCTCTCATATTAGCCAGTTCTTAATTCATACAGAGCATCGATTTCAGTTCTATCACTAAAATTTTTGGTGCAAATCGAAAAAGTTGGATGTTTCATCTTTTCTTTGAATGATATATTATACGTCGTAACATTCATGAAAAAGCAGGAAAATAACTGAGAAAACTTAAATAACGTTTCCGAATCTCTGATAGCTTGACGTTATTAAATATGAAATACCAAGATCCAAGAAATCGATCGCGTTCTCTCCGTCCAGAGTTCCGTTATCAACGCAATCAATTCCTCTTCGACTCATTAGCCACGTCTATTAATTCGCCATCAGTCCCCGTCACTTTATGTCCGATAACTAATTATATTTTGATCCTCGGGTCTTCAGTGACACTGGCTTTTTCGCGTCAAACGTTAATATAATGATTGATCTGCACTTCACTTATATGTGTAATATTATGTTGAAAGTTTCGCGATTACGGCAAAAAGGGCCCGAATTTTTTCGAAACAGCCTTAATCCGGGCCGGCAAAAAAATCCATTTCCGATGATATTACAATAATGGACCGCTTTTACAGTGCGCGATCTAATGCACCACGGACATTAACCCTAATCGGGGCTATTCATAACCAAATTTGATTTCCTACTCAAGTCATGGACATTGCCGGTGTTTTAGCGGTCTCCTCGTTTCACGTCTGGATTCTCCCCGCGCGGTAATCCCGTATTGACCCTGGCTCGATTTGCCTAGCAGGCTGCGACTTTTGACCCAGTTCTTTGCAGCTGCTGCAGGAGTTCTGTTTTCGGTCTGGAAAAGTTTTATTTTACAACTCGTCAGTAGGCTTGGAAATGAAATTGAAAGATAGATCTAAATACGTATGAACGATTGGAACAATTGGAACGATCGATCTTGGTACATATGAACGATTGGAAATTCGAAAGATGCCGAATGACGTTTTCTTGATGATTTTTTTTTTCCAAGTCTCAAAATAATCTTTGATAATATATGCATCCATAATTTCAGTCGAAAAACTTGTAAATATTGACAAGTTTTTTCGAAATACATTTTTTTAATAATGGCTGTGTGCAAGTTTCTCTGAGGTAAGATGAAACTTGCAATTTGAAGAAAGTATTAATAAGTAATACTTTAGAAGTATTAATTTCAATTTTAAATGACATTTTCGAACGGAGCGTTATTCGGTTTCGTCTTGTGTTGGAGGCGTCATAAAAAAACATGTCATGTGTTTCAGAGTGCAATGTTTTATAGTCGGTGAAAAATTTTAATATTCTTCAACTGCTCCTGCATGCATGAAAAAGAGCGATGTAAAGTGGTATAAATTTCTCACTTAAGGCGCAATCGTGCAGGATTTTTTTCCTCTTTTCTTTATTCATGGAAATTTTTCACTCATTATTTCCACTGAATTAAATATTCACGAATAAAGAGATGGAATTTTACAGTCCTTTAGGCCACGTCTAAAAAAATGTAAAATTTATCACTTCAATTTTCATGATTAATGGGGAGAAAACACTAGAGTTTGTTACATTTTTATTCCATGTGTTATAAGCGAGAAAATACCCGTTATGACTTGTGTAATAAAGCGACATTACGATGAAACTTTGATTTTGTAAGTTTTACAAATTCGCAAGCTTGTTCAAAAATATATTCCCAAGTTGTTCATACTTGAAATTTTGGAGTGACATGCCTAATAATTACCTTCGAATTGCATATTTCATAACGTATAATATACGAGTCTGACGGTGCATATGAAAATTTACGTAATAAATTTCTAATTTATGTATTTCAAAAAGTGGTAATTTTTACCACTTGCTTAGAATCAGAAACTTTTTCATCCTTTCCATAAAAGAGTCAAAATGTTGCTGATTTTACCATGTGGTTCAAAACCAAGTTTTTCGAAACCTGTTTAGAAACATGCAAAAAAGGAGGGGGGTCCAGAAATCTCATAGCGTATCTACTCACGACTTATTCATACCGATTTACCAAGTTACTAAATCCGTTAAAACTGAACGAATCCCGACAATTGATTTCCATACATTGTAAATTGTACTCGACATGGAAATTCCAAGTTTCCATCAGAGTTCGACAAAAAAATTTTCAACTCCATTGATAAATAGACGCCTTATTTTTCAAGGCTGCACATTGGAACATTTTCTTTACGCGCATTGTGTAATGAAGCAAAAAAGCAAATATAATATAAATAAACTTTCGGTGTACGCGTATAAACGTCGTTATAATCTCAAAGGCGACGTTAGAAAACAGCGTGCGCATTTGTTATTCAGTGTTGGGGACAACAATTATTAAGATTACGACGGGGACGACTTGGCGAATAAAAGTATTTATTGCCGTTGCGCAACGGCAAGGCTGCGCCGCGCGATAATGAGGCGCGAAAATCTATGTCTTTGCCGAGTGAGCGACGCTAAATATATCGAGTCCTATTTTTGTACATAAAAAAGGTTCTGCACCTATTATGTATATTGATGGACAAACGGACGGGAAGGCATTTTTGTTAAGCCCGCGGCAGCTGTGACGTTATATTTTGAAAATTTTTTCAACTGCATACATACACTGATGAAATAGTAGGGCAAGTTTTTTAATATTGGAAATTTCGAGGATTTAAAAAATTTTTTAACATTATATTTACCCGACTTCGAGAACTTTAGAAATTCTCGAAATGAAATTTCAGCACTTCAGAAAATTATTTGTAATATCACGTACTTGGGAAACTCCGAAAATGTTTTGGATTTTCAGAAATTTTCGTTATATGGGGATTTACGGAGAGTTTGGAAATTCTCAAAATTTTAAAATTCTCGAAATTTCAGCATTTCAGAAAATTTTTTGTAATTTCATGTACTTGCGAAACTCCGGAAATGTTTCGGATTTTCAGAAATTTTTGGCAATTTCTGTCATTTGAGGATTCGCGAAAACTTTCCGAATTCTGAAAACATCGAGAATTCTCAAAATTTTATAAATTCTGAAAATTTTCCTGATTTTGAATTTTTCAAAATTATAAAAAAACATTTTTTAAGGGCAAGTTTTTTTAAAAACTCGGGAAAATTGAAGAATACTTACACGTCTGAAGAAATCCTAATTCACTATCAAAAATCCTGAACGATTCCAAGACGGAAAATTTTTTCAAAAATTCACCAACTCTCTGATGCTGATACGAAAATATAATAAAATTTATATACAGCATATACTTTGAAGGTTCACTAAAAACACACACGAATACTGAAAATCATTCTCAGGTACACACAACTTCATGAAAAATTCACGGCCAATATTGAAGCCCCTAGCTGAATCAAGCAATCCACCCTGCACCCTTGCCCCAACGACAAAATCCACGAAGAACATCGAAAAACACTCGTGCAATCACCGGACAAAATAAATACATCCCGCGAGGGGACGACGAGAATCCTAATGTTTTTCCATATACGAAAGAAAAAAAGAGCGTAAAAGCAGAGCGAAGGATCAAGAGGATAGAAAGAACGTGCGTGTTCCACTTTTTGCCCCGGCGAAAAGGGCACGGCGCGGTTCATACTCCCGTAATCTCGTTGAGACGTAGTACGTGCGGCGTTAGAATTGTGTATTTTTCAAAGGGCCAGTGCCAGGTGGTGCAGCAGGATGACGACGACGAGGGTTGCAGCAGGGGCCATTGAACGAGGGGTCGAGATGTATTGCGTGACTGGCCCATTCGTCTCGGGCTTATCTGCCGCCAGCTTACGCTTTCTTATCGGCTAGCACACATAGAATTGAACTACATACGCACACGTTCCGACCTCGCTCACACTCTTATGTCATAGCTTACTATTATTAAGACAGATTATTATTGAGACATTAAGACAAAGACAGAAACAGAGGCATATACAGATACATATATGGATACAGATACAGATACAGATGAAAATGCAGAGACAGACACAGAGGCAGAGTACACAGAGGAAAAGTACAACACAGTACTTTTCTTCACGATGGCCGAAAAATAAACTCAAAGTACCAATTTTGAGGTTAGAGTGAAGAAAAAGACTTGACGATAGTTTCGTAAACGAAGCCATTGAAGATATTATGAAGGCTAACATAATAGCGCTGAAAAAATTGACGTTATAAAGCCATCTCGTTTCCCGAGTTGGCCAGTGTTTGCGATGGCAGACCGCTTTCTTTCCGCGGGGCACACGCGACGTGCACGTGACGTTTACGAGTTGCGCACAAGTTTACGTGAAACTCGGGGTGCACGCCGGAAGACAACGAGATCACGCGACTCGGCCGGAAGTGCTATACTTGGCATTTCACGTGTCGTTTCATGGACCCAGCGCGGGTTCTCACCATCCGATGCTACTCTTCATCTTTCGCTGCGTGCATTCTGAAAAGACACTGTTTCTTCCGTCTCCCTCGCACACGCCTCCCCCAACCCCCACGGTTTCGCTCCTCATCGCGCTGAAGCCCCGTTTTCCTCCCCCCCTTTCTCACTTCATTTTCTGGTGCTCCAGATTGCGGATGCCGCTTTCTCAAGGGTTGAAAATGACGGGATTATGGAGAATGAAAAGGCGAAGCTCGAGTTTAATACCCGGAATGAAATGATGCATATGGGTAATTTCGCACGGATTTCTTCTGTCTCCGATGTCGCCGTTTCGCTCATTTTCCAAGCTAGGGCATCAACATTCCTAACCTAACCTCGGGGTCATCGGGTTCAACGTTCCTCGACATTGTCCTGGGTGGCTTCGGTGACGATAGGATAGTCATTACCGTTTAGCCACATCCAGGTATAGAATGCCATTCGGAGATGGCCAGACTTCAACTTCTCCAATGTTTGATAACCCCGGCGTTGAGAAGTATTTCGGAAAACACATTTACGGCTCAAATGAACACTTTTTACCATGCATCCGACTGCAAAGGGTCGAATGTCACCAACACAGTGAGTCAAATATCATTCGATCTTGTCGTTTTTCATTCAGCACCTTTTTTTTAGATCTACGCAGAGGACTGGTCAGCGTTTTCCAAAGCAGTAGACAAAATAATACGTTCTGGAGGGCTCCCAAATTTCAATCAGAAAGTTCTACAAATTCTGAGAATTAATGAAATTTCCATAATTCCCCAATAAAACTTCACTTTTCAAACTTGTTGGATGAATTTCGAGTAAAAATCACCTTAGCCCCCTCCGAACGATATTTCTGGTTACGTCCTTGAATTTCAAACATCAAAATTGTACCGTCTTCGTCGTACTCTCCAAAAAATATGGTAATGAAGAATGTAAATGACCATCATAATAATAAATAATAAGTCTTTGAACATGACGTTGAAAAATCAAAGTCTTTCCGTCCAAAAATATGACGAAAACATGCTAATCATAACTTGCATCATTTATTGGACATTTCGTTCCACCTCCTTCCTCCACGCGTTATCAATTTCCCGTAGCAAACATGGCGCGCATTTCTCATCGTCATGTCGAGCAAATCAGTCGTGATGTACTCACGTCACGACGATGTTATGTCGATGTAACAATGCAGCGCCGCCGTCACATCATCGGTATGATCGCGCTAATATTCCTGCAGGAATGCAGAGCCCGCGGTTTCCCGCTGTCATTGTTGTAATTGAACAAAATTGGCTCGGTCCGTGGCGCTGCGTATGAATACGCGATGAATTTATCTGCAATTTATCCTGCAACCATTACTTGTAATAATCAGACAAATTCAAGTCTCGATGATGCAGCAGCTACTTTGTTGAAACAGTTAATACCACGCGTACCGAACTCGAATATCCAAATCCGATTTTAAATTTAAAGTTTCGAGGTTCAAGTTGGACTTCCGAGTTTCGAGTTCCGTGTTTAATTCAGCAATTTCAAGTTTGATGTTCAAATTTAAAGTTCCCCAATTTTTCAAAAATGGACTCTACCTAATCCAGAATTACCTGTAGTTGACTCAGTGATGTTAATCGGAATACAGTAGAAAAATTGAAAAATGGAATTCAATTTAGCTTATAGATGCTGATTACTTATTGAATGAATATTGAAAATTTCAATATGATGTATATAAAGATTTCAAAAGCCCACCCCGGAATACTTTTCTGAATCAGCCCCTGATATAATGTAATAATCGTCCCAATATGAAGCCATCTCCAAAAACCGTAAAAATCCGTTTTTTAATAATAATCCGTTCAAAATCCGTTCACAATTTTCCTAGACCTGGAAAATCCGTAAAAAACGGATAAATCCGTTCGTCTGGCAGTACTGATGCAGACGGTCGAGTTGGTCGGGGAAAACAAGAGCAACGCAATTCGGAGGTCGTGCACGCGTGGGTGTATTCGCGCAGTTGACGAAAATCGTCACCATGTGCCACATCGGCCTCACTCGGGATTTCTGTGTTGCTTCTGTTGCCGGGGATAAGGGATCAGCTTCGACGCCCTCCCCCCAATATACTCGTGGAAACATTGACAGGCCGAGCTTGATGCGGTTCGTTAATGGGCAAAGTTAGCCGAGTTTCCCTCGGCGTCGTTGCCATGAAGATAAAGAGATATACAATATGAATCGCGTATAGGAATAAAGCGAGTCGTACGTCTCGGTTTCGATCCCCGCAAGTCAAGTCCTCTAATGCCGAGAGTAGGGAAAGCTCGCATGCTCGCCCCGCGAACTTGACTACAAAACGCCGCTTTCGCAAACTTGCAGTTCGGATCGCGGTGCAGAGCGATTTCTGCCCTCCGCCTGAAACTTTCGCCCCGAGGGTCTATTACGATAATAATTTCACGTGAAATGAAATGAAGTTAAGTTTGGTGAAGTCAGAATTTTCCACTTCTCGTGTTTATGTCACTTGCGCCATATTTCATGGTTTTTTTAATTTCTCGCCTCGTCCTTTCTTGACGAAGGACGAAATACACGTTTTTTTGAATTACAATTCAAAAATTTCCTCATTCTCGTATTAGATTGAATTAATAAGTCAATTCAATAATTGAAGCCAAATTGAAAAATTTTAATTTCGACATAACAGAAACTCTCTAAGTCTGAATTGTAAAGTGAGTCTAAATCTGTAAATAAAGTCTTACTCATATTATGCTAATGAATAATCGTTATTCGCTTTTTTAAAAATTGAGTCGAGAAACCGAAGCCCCCCCTCCCCTCAGGATTAAATCCTAGATCTGTCACTGCCTCCCATCAGGAAGTGTATTTCACTGGCATGGCGATATTTCAATCGGTGAACCTATTATATTATTATTTATTTATTTATTTATTTCCATTACACCATTACCTCACTAGGCTTTTGAGCCTCGTCCATTAAATTAAATTAAATTACATTACATTCACTTGAATTACACCACGCTACATCCTTTCACTCCTACACAGAAAAGTTGGTTTGCTACAGCCAACCAAATATTTGGTAGATATTTAGCCAACGAAATTTGTATTTGTGCGTATCAAATTTTGACTAGTAGTTCCAAATTTTTATTTAGCTGAAACGCATTTTTGGTCGCTGGTAATAAAATTCGGTTCTCTCTACTAAACTATTTGGTTGGTTAAATATCTACCAAATGTTTGGTTGGCTGTACAAAACGACTTTTCGGTGTAGTTTCATTTGTCTTTTTTCCTTTTATATTATTATGCAGTGTCTATATGTATACATGACGTGATAATACGCATAAACTGTCGTGTTGCATTACTGATGCTTCGCGGCCGGACGATATTATGCGTCGTCTGTAACCGCATTGCACTCGAGAAGTAGCAGAGGGGCAGGGGGGGGGGGTGGCAGTCTATTTACTAGTCTGTTTTCGATCGAAACTAAATGAAATATGCGTGAAAAAGTGTCTTAGACAATAAACTACGTGTTCACGAACATTTTGATCAGTTTCGATCGCAAACGGATTGACAAATAGGCTGGGCGGATAATACCCACACGATGGCGGCATTACCCACACTCACCTTACGGACGTACTACACCACTTGACAATTCTTCCTTCGCCACCCGCTCCGGAGGGATTAGAATTTGATGCATCATTCGTGCAGCAACAAACACCACTGGAACCTGCAATCTAATATTGAAGAATAAGCCCGCGCTCGTGAAACCCGACAAAATTGTTTCATCGCGAAAGTTGCGACGCGAGCGTTATACGCCGTTTTTGTATAGACCTTATTACCGTGGGTGGTACTGCACTGAGGTGCATCGATTCTTTCGTCAATTTGGGGTCCCAAATTTAAGTTATGTTGGCACCGCAGTCCGCAGTAGTGGCTACAGTGCGTAAGTACCACGTTACTGATTGTTGTTTTGATGAAAACAGGCAAAATTTTTATAAAATCAGTGAATTTTTTATTAAAATTCATTTTTTTATAGGGTCGATTTTCGATTTTTATAAAGTGTGTCAGTACTGCCGTTCATATGGCATTACTGACTGATATATTATAAGAAGGCGCAATTGATACTTTCAAAGTTACCAAGAAACTTTGCGATCCATATTAATTATAGTTTTATGGTGGGTGTCATTATACTTCATAAATTTTGACGACACGTAAAAAGCTTGTCATTTACTCAAGTTACTGTCCGACTGTATGACGATGAGGCTAATAATTCGCATTTCATATTAGTTTTGTGTAAGAGGAATATTGTGATTGAACTACTAGGTGAAGATTTCATCATCCAAGACTTGACATTCATTGGTAGTGAATAATGCAATCGTGGTTGGCATTGTGCGCTGCTTGCTTGCAGTGTTACACGTATGCGACAACGATTCAGTCTTTTAGGACATTAATATGGTTTCATCTCGAGGAATCGATAAAATTATAATGTTCACTTATCGTTCGAGGACATTAATTAATACTTAAGAATTTATCGTAATAATGATGTTCTCCAAAGAACCAACATTTTCTCAAGCCTTTTCATTTGTCCTAAAGAACATTTTTAGAATCGATAAAAACATTATGTAGAATTTACTTGATGCTTGAGCAACCTGAGACGTTGGAAAATGACTGTTGATTATTATTATCATGAACAAAGGATGTTGAAAAGTCTTGGAAATACTTGTCGCAGTACAAGTCTAAAAACTGAATTGCACTGTTTCTTAACATCCATGCGCTTGCACTGTAATAAAAGAGTGTTGTTGGACTCGTTCATAACGAAGTTTGGATTTATGTCACGAAATTTGATCAAGTTTTTGGTAGCTCACAAGCTTGAGTCATCACAAGATGCTTCGCAAAGCTAACCGCCGCCGCCGCGGACTCGGGTTGAAACACTCGCCGGACGCGAGCTAGGCGGTGTGTGCCCTGGGCACACACAGTACAGCGGCCGAAATACGTAACGCAATCACCCTGAAAATGAGAGGGAGCCAACAAGAAGACGCGGCCCAAAGTCGTTTATTCTACATCAAAGTGGCAGTAAGCTATAGAAAATTATGCCGAAACGAGATTTCGGGGCGCGGCTTTCAATATGGCCCCGCAGGATTTCGTCGACAGCGCGCTCTAATACACTTTATTCAACGCCTGCGAGAAATATGTAATTTCGTGGCCCTGCTGAGAGGCGACGAAATAATGGATTACCTGATTGTTGACGTACGGCATGCGAGTGATGAACTCGTTCGCCCACTAGTGGGCGAATGAGCTGTTCGCGCACGCCCATCTTAACGACCTATAGCTATTTACTCACTCACGCTCAGTTTAGCGACCGTTTACGCACGGATAATGGAAACAAGATGGCGGACGAGCGACTCGACATCGTGAAATCACATATTTCTCGCGGTTGTTGAATAAAATATTGTGTGCGACTAGTGGGAGAAAGAGGAGATTCCACGCTTGAGGAATCTCCTCTTTCTCCGACTAGTCGCACAATATCCTATTATTGACGAAATCGGTGACGAAATGCGCAAGTATCACAATTTTCATGACGCGACATAGTAACGGAAAATTAAAGCCAACTCTGATAAGAGAAAGTTATCGCGCAAGTTCGAATGACTTGGGGCCTACGCAGTCTTCGATTTCAAGTGTAAGAGTGACGCCCACGGGTTAGTTCCTGGTGGGCGAGCTCATTTGCTGATAAATTTTGCGGCTATTGTTCTGGTGGGTGGAAGGAAGAGCTTTTCCGGGGTGGAAACTTGAGGGTAATTAAAGGCCAGGGAAACTGGGTGTTCGGATAACGTCAGAGGGTTTGTCTTAATACTAGGAATAGTTGAGTGTTGATGAGTTTGTGAAATTTTGCTGATAAAGGCATATGTTTAAGAATTATCTATTTTACAAAAAATCTGAATTGTTGGGGGGGGGGGGGGGGGTGATAATCAGTAGTATGTGTAAAAACTTTACACCATAATTTTTAAAATTCAGACTACAGAAATAATTTAATTTTATGGGGTATGAAACACTGTTGGTCATAAGTTATATTTTTTGAAAAAAATATCTTCTGGGATGAATGAAAAAAATTTGCTGCACGTTTTCTGCAACATAAAAATTTTGGTGGCGATTTCGAAGTCGAAGAGGTTTTCCTTTTAGAATATTACGTTTTCAGCCAGAAAATATTATTTTCTGGCTGTATACGTAATATTCTAATGATTTTTCGGAAATATCAAAATTTTCGGATTTTTTTGGAAATTTACAAAATTTTCGGAAATTTTTGGATTCAACAACATTTTTCGTCAATTCCAGTACTTAGGAAATTTTCAAAATTCTCCAAAATTTCCGAAATTTTCAAAAATTTATTAAAAGAACACAATTTTCATAATCTCCCAAAATTTTCGACATTTTACAAAATAAGTAGAATTTCGAGAATTGTTAAAATTTTTCGGGAAATACGAAATTTTTACAATTTTCAAGAATTCCTAAAATTTTCAAAATATTCTCGAAATTTTCAAAAAATTTTTAAAAGTACGCAATTTTCATAATCTCCCAAAATCCATGACATTTTACAAAATTGGTAGAATTTCCAGAATTTTCAAAATTTTCCGGAAAATACGAAGTTTATGAAATTTTCAAAATTTCTACAATTTACAAAAATGCCTAAAATTTCCAAAATATCGTTAATCTCCGAAAATTCTCGAAATTTTTCAAATTTCGAAAATTTTCAAAATTCTATAAAATTTCCAAATTTTCGAAAAATTCCGAAAATTTTCTAAATCTTCAGAATTATTTGCGAAGTTAGTTTTCAAATAGAAAATAATAATGCGGGAAATAGAAAAAATGAAACTTTTCCCCATTTCCTGATTCCAAGTCACATAATATGCGATAAAGATAACACCAAAACCAATAGACATAATAATATGTCAATTGGTTTTGGTGTTATCTTCATATCTTTGCAAAATACCGATCACTCTCCAAAACCCTTCCATTTTCAATATCCAACGCGTTTCTAAAAAAAACGCATGTACCCCGAATAAACGTCCATGTGGCAGGTCATTTTGTATCATTATCGTCATCATCGTCATCATCCCCACTCGCCGATTCGAACCATAACGTACATAATACATCATCAACTGCCCTGTAAAGTGGGTCAGGCAAATCGATCGAACCTTCTTCGAGCCGCGTCGAAGCCGGACACCGGCTGCTGTATCTAGATAT
>JAPYZK010004520.1:0-20204 GCA_030522785.1 Platygaster equestris
ACTAATTACGTGAGGGGGCGGTGGCGCTCGGAACTAATTACGTGACCGAACTGTCAAAGTACTACATAACCTCAATTTCTAGGCGACGTTTCAGGTCCGTCACAGACTTTGTTGCGGGTAAAATATCGTACATTACTCGCAGTGCAAGGTGTGCACCTCTTACACTGCTAGTAATGTAATATACTATAGTTCGAGAAATTGGAAAATTCAACTTTTAATGAAAATAAGGAAAAAACGGGAAATTGGAATGAATTACGAATTCTGACAATATTGTTCCTGAAAGTGATGATTGAAGGAAATTAAGTTGATACCGAAAGACGGTTTTGATTGCGCATGCACTTCGAAATAGCGCACGACGAAGAATTCGCAGGCAAAGCCCGTAAGTTGACCGCAGACTTGGCTCGTTTCTATTCGTGAAGAGCGTATCAATTCCACATGCGCGAGCCTCAAGAACGTGCATATAATGAATGGGGCAGCGATAAAATTGTTAGGCGAAGTTTAAAGGCGAACAATCGATGCACTTATGGCAGATTTGGAAACCTGTCCGTCCCTTTCGCCACGAATACCTGCGCCAGGGCCGTAATTGTAGCTGGAATCGACCCTTTTGGTGGGCGCATTCCGAGGTCCTGGTAACTATGATTCTTATGAGAATTTTGAAATTCTTAAAAAATTTCGGAAATCCTTGTAAAATTTCGTTTTTCTAAATTCTAAGATCGACATTATAAAACTCTTTCTCATAAGGTTGACCTTATAAAAACTTCATAAGCAAAAAATTTCTTGCGAGGTAATTTATAAGAATTAATTTCCAACATCCAAATTTTTAAATTCATCAAATCGAAAAAGTGAACTTGGGAATTTTTATCTAAACCTCAAAAGTTGGTCGTTTGAATAAAATACTAAAGAATTCATCGTAAAATCAAGGACACGGCAAAAATTCATCATCATTTGATTGAAATTGGCGCCCATGTCAACAATTGCATTATTTTACTCGGAAATGGAAATACAATCTTATTTTCTCAATTTTATCGATTGAATGATTCACTCGGTAAGGGTAAAAATCTATAAATCAAGCTTAGGTGGGAATTTCTCTGTGAACAAATGAAATTACGCTGATTTTAGAGTCACACTATCGCCACACTCATAAAATGAGTAAAATTGAACTCAAATTTTCCACTCAAACTAAAACTAAACTTGAAATTTCCACTTAAGCTTGATTCGCAGGATTGTCATTCTTATACTGCCGTAAACATTCACTCGAAGAAATTCAGAGAGTACGTGATTCAATGTATAGAATATAACTGCAACCTGAGTTTGTATTAACAAAATCTCGTGGTTAAATTGGCAAAACCGAGTTTCGTTAGGAAATGGGACGATTTCCGCCCGCACTTGACGAAATTATACGAACGCCACGAGAAATGTACTCCGACGAGATCGCATTGTGGGCTTTGAAACGCGCAGGATCGTGTCCGTTTTCTCCGCATCTCAGACGTTTCTAATGAGATGTGCAAATTTGCATTCCGAGCTGCAACGTGTGCTTCGAGTGTCGGTATTTGCATAATCCGCGTGTAAGAGACGGCAATCCTTGGGAGGTTTCACCAATGCGCACCTTGGTGTTACATTTCAAAAGTTATTGACACGTGTTACGAGCTACACGAGATGAGTTTACAATTAACTCTTCGTCAACGATCATTTCGGCGGTAAAAAGTAGACATACTTTGCTGGTCATGCACCCTTCCAACTCTTAAGCTTATGAGATTCCCAAAAACCCTATCAGGTTCAGAGTTTGAAGGGTGCATGACCAGAAATCCACGAATATTAAGTTTCCACTGACCTTCATGTTTAGCGTATGTACGTACATGACCAGGATGTACAACGACGTACATGGGTTTTTGCATAAATTCACAAATGAATCATCATCGCGTTTTTTTCGAATCATGAGGTGCAAAAACGTGGGATTCTCATTCGGGAATTCCACGTGGTTGAGCAGAGGTTCAGAAAAAGTTCGCTACTCAAGATTTTTTATATCTTCAATGATCTGAGAAAAAAAATGTTTGCGTCAAATACATTTACGATGTCACGCAGTGATAAATTTGTATCTTTCGTATCGAAGTTTTGAATACATTTCATATTTTACAATCGATGGAATGGGTTGTTAATGGGTTGATAATAATTTTTATGATGGAACTGATTTTTTCAATTTACCCATTGAGTTTTTTACAATTAACATGTTTGTGCGAGAAAAAAATCCACCGAACCGGGAATCGAACCTAGGATATTTCCAATATTTCATATTATTAACCAATATTTCATGTTATTCATGAATTTGATTGCGAAATTCTGATTCGCTTGTTTTTATCCCAATGAAGAATGTAAAAATGCTCATGCAATTAAAAGACAATCGCGGTTCTTTGTTGCATAACATTCGAACGTGGGCGCGGTAATGTATGAATTTTTATATGGCCAGTTTTTGCTCTTCTCTTGCGACGACCTAAATTTAAGACGATCATGGATTACAAAACACGTAATTATTGATGATGTGTAAATTCTCTGATAATGATTGTCGGAAGTGATTCTCAATCGTCATGATTGTTCCGATCATGAGTTAACAAAAATTATGAATTGCGTGTGCAAATTTTTATGAGTATATTACATTGAACGTTCTACGATACATGAAGAGGGAAGGGACGAAGGAGGGGTGAAAAATTCTGTCTCATTGACGAAACAACGAAAGAGACCTCTGGATTAGCGACATGAAGGAGGAAAGTGTCATTTAATGAGAAGAACAAAGGACGAGTGATAAAGCCGAAAAAACGATCCTGCATCGATCAAAAATATAGTGAAAACTACGATTCTGTTAATTTATTTTAAGCTCTGAAAATTATGTAAAAATCCTATGTAATACTTCATAATATTGACAAGGGTGTGAATGCACGACTACTGTACATTAAACGTTCTACAAACGCGAAAACGAACAAATTCAAAAATCATCAAAATTTTTCCAAACCGCTGGGAAAAGTTCACTTAATTTTTAGTATCGTTTTTTCTGGTACAAAATCGTCCAACTCAAGTTTTAGTTCTGTTATTCGATGTTTATTCCGATTCTAGAAAGGGATAATTCCACATATTGTTCAAATCACGAAAAAATCTCTTTTGAAATGATTAATAATTTTGAATACCTATGAACTTTGTTGTTTCATTATTTAAGTATTATGCTAGAGTTGTCGCGTTTCTATTTTGTTACAAATTTTGCATACAAAATTTGAACTTCTTTGTCAAAGTTATGCGTGTACATAAATCCCTATGAACCTTAATTCTCCTTTTTCGCTAAATAATGTACCGTACCTATAACCCCAGACTCCCGTAAACACGTTTATATAACAATATTACACCTTTACGTAACGCATTCATTCTATGGCACCAACAATTCCACCATTCAATTTCTCTCCGTGCCTATTCCCGAAGAGCCCGCGCAAATCCTCATTACGACTGACTTGGCCACCGGTGTAATTAAGAGATCTAGACATTCATTTTTCGATTATATAGTGCAAGATCAAAAAAAAGATCGTGAATTCGATAGTTAGTATCGAAACCAAATTTCTTGACCTGAAAAACCTACAATTCCTTTTTTTACGACGAAAAAGAGTTAAATTTAGCGATCTGATCAGAATTAACATTAATTGTTGATTACCCGCTTAATCGAGCTGACCTAACAAAATTTTTCGGTGAATCATTTTACGAGCACCAACACTTTCGATGTATTAGCTATCGAATTCACGATTATAATTTTGAATTTTTATTTTGTCGCACTGTGTGTTATCCTCCCAGCAAAAACCTCTTTTTTCGAAATTGGGAGTATTTTGCCATTTAAATTTTGAAGTCTTTACAAACATTCCGAAAACCTCGTGAAAATGTAATGCTCTTTATGAACGATTCAAGTCATTTTATACAGATTACAAATCTTTCTAAATATTTCATACTCACCCTATGAAAATGTTTGGGTCACCTTATAAACAATCGAAATGTTGGAAAAAACCCAAAAATTTGATTAACATTTCGAAGATTTTGATGAAGACTTCATACAATTTTACAGAGATCATAGTTATTGTAATAATTTGTTGGTTAATTTACTAGTAAGTTAATTAAAGAAGTGATTTGTTGGCGTGACCACTTGATTTTTTTTATAGCGGTTATTTTCTATTTTGTTACAGAATTTCGGACGTGTGAGAAAAAAATCCCCCGATGGAGTGATCATCAGCTTCATGTTCTACCATCAAATGTGAGTAAAATACATCATTCTGATTCACGATTGCGATTAAGTATGTAAGTTTTAATCTCATATGAGTCTTTCATTACATATACACGTGAAATTGAAATTATATACGTTGAAAGTTGATTCATATTTGATTCCAAGTCATTCAAAATTATAAGATCGTAATTGAATGACTCAAAAATTAGTAAAAATCTTGGAAAGTATAGAAAAATTAACCAGTTAAGAATTTGGAGCATCGAAATTCAAAAACAAGCATTTCCAAGATCACGAAAATGGAAACATGGAAAATTTTAGTCAAAATTTGACGGACTCAAAAATTCCAATATTTCAACTTCTACATTCTCGCTACTCGATTTGCGAACTATCATTCCCAAACAACTGAATTTTGAAAGTAAAATTCGAAGTTGTAAAAATTTAAGAATAGTTCTGAAATTTTCGAAGATAACCGTAAAATCATCGACGATTCTAAAAGACACCACAACTCTGAACCACACCCTAGTGATTGTAGTTTTTATAAAAACATGCAAAATTTTTATAAAATCAGTTAATTATTTATAAAAATCCGTTTTTTTATAAGGTCGAGTATATAAAAGTTATATAAAGTTTTCGGTTTTTATCAAGTGGTTTTATAAAAACTTCATAAAAAAATTTTTTTTTATAAAATCTGTCAAAATTTTCATACAATTAATCTGTTTTTTCATAGAAACAATTGAAAGCCTTTAAATTTTCGTATAAAATTTTTATTTTCATAAAAACTCCGCGATTTTTATGAAAAGTTTCATATTTTTATAAAAAAAACTTTCCTGATATAAGGAATTTCTCTTATAGAAATATTTGATACCTTTTTATGACACAAGGGAATATAAAATCATGTTCGTAACGTTTTTTAGCGATTATAAAACGCAAAAACATATGATTTTATAGGATTCGAAAATTTTTCAACTCAAATTGAAAATAAGCATCCAGATTAACATAGATTTGATGGACAAGAAAGTTGACTATCAGATTTCTGATGCAAAGGTTGCAAGGTCAAATCCCGCTGCCTCCAAAAATTTCTAAATTTCTTTCGAAACGAAATTTGAGCCAGACCTTATAAGAATTATTATAAAAAACTTGAATCACTAGGGCATAACCTTCCCAAAAACCTTAATATCTCAGAAATTCCCCTTAAGTCTCTTCATTCCTCATAAAGTACCTTATAACTTTACAAAGTTAGGTAATATATCGGAAAACTCGTAAGATTAAAATAAACATATAAGCTTCTTCAGAACGACTTGAAAAACCCCATAAGTTTTTCGACAACTCCCAAGGTCACATTAGAATCTCATCAGACTTACCTCATAAAAAATAAAAAACCCCACCCCATAACAAATTTCTAAAATCCTTCAAAGTTTTCCGAAATCTTTCAAGCTTGAGAATGACAAGCTAAAAAACCAAATAACCGTTTGCCCCGATGTAATTAAGCCGTCAGTCCTCTGATTTTTTCGTCCTTCCCCCGCAAAAACCTCCCGAGTATGGTTTTCCCGGAGACGACGACTTCTCCGAGTTCCTCCCCCCTTTCATAAATCTCTGCAACCTGACAGATCGGTTTCCCACCACCTGGAGAGGAGAACAGGTGGGATCCGCGATCACCAGAAACGTATACGGCCCTGTACTGGTTTCCCGGGCGAAGGCCTTTCAACTCAGTCCATATCCTACACAACCGCTCGGTCTTTTGTAAGGTGTGGTTCTTTTGAGAATGTAACACAACGCCCGGGACCAGCAAGTGCTCCTTCGAAATAACAACGCGATCCTGAAAAGATCCGAAAGGGTCCGGGGTGATCTGTACCGGGATCGATAGTTTTTCGCGGTGCCAAGGATCCAGTGAAGTTTCGTGAATGGAATAACGACTGGTTCCAAGTTGGCACATTCCGACGAGCCGAGTGCATGGGGATAATTATGAGGGGATAGTGCGGAGACGCGAGCTGGGGCGATGTGCCACGTGTTCGCGCATTGATTTGGGGTGTTGTTACCTTTGGAGAACGGGAACATTGGAGGAAGCGTCACCATGATTACCCGTGAGTCACAACACATCGCGTGCTTGAGTACTTTCGTGAGAAGTATCACGAGACTCTTTACGCTCGCGTCCTGATTCCATGCAGGTTTATATCGCTTGTTTTGTAGGGACGTTAGTTTTGTTTGGGTCAGTAGGGTCAGCCAGGTCAATCTTAATAATATCTGGTTTTTATGAAAATTTATAAAATATTGTGAGATTTAGGTAGATTTTATTTTTATTATAATGAAACATAATGAATAAATGTAATCATAAATATAATAAAACGTTATAAAAATCTTATAAGATTCTCGAGATTTGTAGAAGGTTAACCTTATAAAAACAGTGTATGAAAAAAATTCTGGTAAATGTCTAGAACATTTAAATTTTAACATTGTTCAAAATTTGTTGAAGAATGTTTTTTTTGTGTTTTTGTTTTTATTTATCGCTTATTTTAAGCATAAAAAGTAATTAGGAAGTGGCGGAACAAGCAATTTGCAGCGTAAATTGTTTAAACAACAGTTCAAATACTGCTATCTTAAGACTCTGTATAAATCTGCTCGCTTAGTGGCAAATTTGTGCGCGTTTACTAGAGAAGAAATAAAACCCAAAGTCCAAAGTAAAAAATTGTCTGCTCGCTTAATTGCGAATTCGTGCGCTTTTACTAGAGAAGGATTATAATAACCCAAAAACTGAAAATCGATCGTGATTGAAGGACTTGAGAATCGATCGATCCTATTTACAAGTCTCAATATAGCAACATTTAAACTGTTGTTTAAACAATGTCTGCTGCAAAATTACTTGCTCCGCCACTTCCTGATTACTTTACATGCTTCAAATAAGCAATTTATAAAGAAACCCCCCCCCCCCCCCCCGATAGATTATTGTTTAGCAAAAGCCCGTATACTAGACAATTAATAAAATTCTCATCATAAAAGTGTTACCTCATAAGGAAAATAATGGTTCATATTTTTGTATTAAATTAATTTTTAATTAATTATTATATTCAATCAAATTAATTTAACTCATTTGAAGTTACATTAATGATCAAAAGTAATTGATAGTCACACAATATACTATTATTTATTTATTCAGAATAGAAAATTTTACATTTATGGTTTTAATTTACAATAAAATCGGTAGTAACCCAAAAAACAGTGAATTCGTAAAAAATTAAAAAAAATTCCTTCATTATGATTTTAAAAAATATTTTAGTGCATTTTTTAAAATATTCAAAAAATTTTCTAGAGAATTGAACAACTTCATGTATCATCGAGAATTTTGAAAAATTCCAATTAATCGACATTAAACTTTTAGAAATTTTCAAAATCGCGTGTAACTTGAAAAAACTTTTCAAACTATAAGAATATAACAATTTTCAAAATCTCCATGAACATTTGTTACGTTTTCTTTTCATATTTACAAACTACAAAAATTTTGATTGAAAAATCATGTTTTCAAATACAAAACATCGTAGAAATTGCACCAGTTCCCGAAAATAATCCATTTCTCTACAAAATTACCATGAAAAAAAAAAAACTCCAAAAAATGCTTATTCTCTTATCACTAATCATCCAAAACTGACGATATTCTTCGAGCGAATAATACATTTATTGCTTCGAACCGAAAAATCGTTGAAAACTGAAAACAAGTATGTTTTTTATTTAACAAAACGTTACAAAAAAACGTTCAAGACGTTTCGAGAGTATTGGAAATAAAATTCTGAAATTCAAGGTTTTTATAAGGTCAACCTTATAAAAATTGCGAAAAATATAAGATTTTTGTAAGGCCGATTTTACAAGAAAATCAAATCTAAACAGAAAATTGAGATACATTCCGTATTTTCAAAATAATGATACGGAATCAAAAATATCCGGAATTGTAGGTTTCTATTGGAATATTTGAATCTTTGACTGTTCGAAACTTCTAAATACAAACTAATAAATTCAAAAAATGATTTTTGTTTCATCTATTGATTTGTAGATTTCGAAACTGGAACATCAAACAAATAAAAGATAAGAAAAATTCAAATTAGAATGCTCAATAATAATGCTCATAATCCGATTATTTTCGTCATAGCCTGTTCTAAAATAGGACCACTTTCGAATAAAAACTCGAACATTTAAAATAACGTAAATTCATAATCAACAATTTTTCAGAAGCGTAAATAAAAAAATCAGTATCAACATAATTTCGATGAAAAAATCACAATATCAAAATTACAGACGTTAATCCTGCATGTGTGCATTTTAAAAAGATCTAAAATTGGACAGGAATTTCATTCTCGAGGCTTTTGATGCATGTACAAATTCTTGACCCACAAAGAAACTGCTTTGACATTTCGTCAAGGTAACAGGATTTGAAATCAAGGAAACATTGTCTCCGATGAAACAACAATAAGAATGACTGTGGTATTTTTGCTTCCAGTGTTTGTGGTTTATGAATTTCGAAATATCTTAGGAAAATTTCCTCTCAACTTGTACGCAATAGGAATTTAATCAACTCGATTAATTTATCCTAACACCGTCATTCTGAAAACATTTTTCCTTGTTTAAAACATTTTATACATTGTTCAATTAAGAGAAAATTTTCCTTCGAATGGTAAACATTTAACCTTTTCGTGAAAGCATATTTCAGTCAGTTGGTTCATTATATAATTGTTGATTGTAGAAATCCTTCGCATTCTCCGTATTCATTTTTCCATCCAATTATCTGGATCTGCATAATTGAAGAAATAGCTCCGCAGCTGGAAATCTTTCATTCAAAAAAATAATCGCATTACAAAAAGCCACTATTTCGCCTTCGCTCGCAACTAATGAAGTTACTCGTCCTATTTTTATCCGCGAAAAATTTTAATAACCAATATGATTTACGGGAGCAATTTCACACTGATTCCTCATATCGAATTCGTTACTCCATGCCAATCCAGATACAAATGCCATAAAGTAGCCTTGTAAATGATCGAAAGTACGGATTTATCGCGATTTTCCTGCAGCGCTAATTAGTGCGATTTCCGCGAAACGTCATAATCCGTGGAGGCAATAGAACTACACATACTTAGCGAAAATATGTGCGTTTTGAGTCCGAGTGTTTCTAGCGATGTCACAACGGTACGTGACTTAAAGAGCCGCGAATCCCGAATGATTTGTCCATTAAAACGTGATAAAATTCCATTTCTGGGATCGTAAACCGCGACTGAAAGAATCAGCAGAGTCATCTTTTCCTACGAAAATTGCCAAGTGCTACCATTATAGAGCCGCATAGCTTCGACCTCACGTTTTTATTGAAAAGGCGGCGTGCGATGAATTTCCTTTTAGATGACTTTGCAAACAGAATTTTTCAGGCTTTTATTATTTCTGAGTTTTTACTGTTATCATTGTAATCATCTTATGATTGGGTGGTCGAATTATTGTGTGAATTTATATTATAATCAGAAATCATTTTAATTGATAAAAAAATAGATGCAAAAATGGACGATTTCAAGTATGGAACCTTTCTCCAATTTTTAACAACCCGTAGGAAAACGTTTCATTGAATTTCGGTTGAAAATGACCATTGAGTTTCCATTCAGTTTCCATTTACTCATCGGTGTTTTGGCTAATGGAAATTTTTTACATCAAAATTTTCATTCGTTTACTATTGAATTTACATTGAATCTTCCATTAATTTTTTATTAATTTTCTTTTGATTCAATAGTGATTTGGCCAGTGGAAATTTTTTCGATTCAATTTCCATTGAGCTTCAATGGAAATTTAATTGTACGTTCTCCTACTGGAATATTTACAGTAAATCCATCATATTTGAGAAGGAATTAAATTGTAAGTCGAATCGTCATTAAGATCAGAAAAAATTTAATTAAAAATATTATACAAATATTTATTTTAGGGGCGTAGGTGGAAAAAAATTTTCAAGGAGTGTTTTATACGACATTTATAGTACGAAATTCCTATTTTTTTTTTTTTTTTTTTTTTTTTTTTTTTTTTTTTTTTTTTTTTTTTTTTTTTTTTTTTTTTTTTTTTTTTTTTTTTTTTTTTTTTTTTTTTTTATCCTTTAGATTCCATGCAAATTTTAGATTTTTCCATTTGAAAATTTTAATTAGTTTGCTCATATAAAAATTATGAATTCATTCCAAATTTCTGGGGTTGTAATATTCCGCAAAACTCCCTTTCCCCTGATCTTAAACCTTGTTGCCTTTTTTTCCTTCTACAAATGCAAAATATATTCTGAAATTGAGCTCCTTATGGCCGAGGTTGAAGTTTCAACTTCCCCTTTAACTCTTTGAGCCGGAAGAACAGAAGCCGCTAAAAGCGGAAAGCAAATTCAAGCCGGACCCTGTGATTTCCAGGAATGGCCAATGATAATGTGCCGGACTTTCTGAGTCACGGAGAACTCCTAAAGTAGCATGGTTGTTCAATGTTACATAGATCGCCTCAGTGTCAAGTTACTCATAGATAGTAGACCATAGACAGACCTCGTGGACTTTACGTAATTTGTAACTGATAGTTCGCGGTTTCGAAATCGTTCTCGTTTTTACTGGACGTGACTTTACGAGCCAGTGATTATGTTTCCCGGAGAACACTTTTTCTCAACTTGTTTGTTAGAATGTTTTCAGACATTTTCATCATTAAACAACAATTACTCTTCATTGAAGTAGATTTATTTAAAAAATTAACTCAATTTATCATTAATTTATAAATGCATTAAAATTTGAACAAAGATGGAAAATATGGATGGACTAGTTTTTTCCATTTCGAATTCAGAGGCTTGAAAAACTATAGCTTTTCGTGGATTTGAAAATTTTCAATGCGAAAGAAGTTATGATTTGCGTCCAGGACAAATGTACAACTTCTAAACTTCAAAATTCTTAAAACATCAATGAAAATTTTGAAAATTTCGAAATTTCTAGACTTTAGAACTTTGAAATACGTTGAATCTTCGAAAGTCGCAAAGTTTCCAGAGCTTTACAAATGTCGAAACTCAGTATTTTGTAATCTTTAAAATCTTGAAAACTTCAAATTTCTTGGACATTCTAGAAAACTTCGAAATTCCAACATTCAAAAACTTCTCAAATTCACGAAACTTTTAAATTCCATCAAATTTCAAAATTTTCAAACCCTCGAAAGTTCCAAAACTTCCAAATTTCAAAACTTTACTGTTTCGAAACTTCAAATCTTCATTGAAGTGAATTGTTCTCCTGTATGAAGGGATTTATTTTGAAAATGAACTCAGTTCATCACTAACGTATAAATCTATTATAATTTTAAAAAAAGATGGAAAATATGGATGGACTAGTTTTTTCCATTTCGAATTCGGAGGCTTGAAACTATTGCTGTCTGTATATTTGAAAATTTGCAATGTATAAGAAGTTATGCTTTGCATCCGGGACAAATTTATAACTTCTAAACTTCAAAATTCTTAAAACATCAATGAAAATTTTGAAAATTTTGAAATTTCTAGACTTTAGAACTTTGAAATACGTAGAACCTTCGAAAGTCGCAAAGTTTCCAGAGCTAAACAAATGTCGAAACTCGATACTTTGTAATCTTTAAAATTCTTGAAAACTTAAAATTTCTTGGACATTCTAGAAAACTTCGAAATTCCAACATTCAAAAACTTCTCAAATTCACGAAACTTTCAAATTCCATCAAATTTCAAAATTTTCAAACCTTCGAAAGTTCCAAAACTTTCAAATGTCAAAACTTCACAGCTTCGAAACTTCAAAATCTGAAATTTTCGTAAATTTCGAAATTTCTTGACTTGGACATTTCAAAATATTCGACAACTTGCGAAAATACCAGAACTTCAAAAATATTAAAACTCATAATTTCCAACCTTACAAATTCTAAATCTACAAAATTCCAATATCTTCAGGACTTCTAATGTTTCCGAACCTTCAAAATAACAATTTATCATTCATAGCAACATTTTATCAAGGGGCCCCGCAAAGCCTAAAAGCGGCCTTATTTGCGCCAAATTTTTTATTATATTCAGATGAAATATGAAATATGTAAATAGAAGTATGAAATAAAGAAATAATAAACTGAAATATGTAATGTTATTCTCGTTGAAGAACCATATGGTGGCACCTCGCATCACGATTTCGAATATCAGTTCTGAATACTAAGCGAGTCACACGCGCTTTGTAACGGTACTGACGATGCTGCAATGCAAAATTAATTTTATCACGCGCCATTTTCGTGTTGCGGGAAGGAGCTATAATTTGGCAGCGAGAACTTATTAAGCTTCTTGAGAGAGTATTACGTCGCTCCGGAAAGTTGATGGAAATGGGTTAATTAAGAAAATTTATGCCGGGTAAATTTGATCTTTATTCGGAGGCAATTTGGCACGAGTAACGTTATTTTTCGTAATATTTCGTGTATTCAGGCAGCGCATTCTTTTAATATGTGAAAATGATACATTCAAAATTTCTTAACGGAATTATTCGCAATCTTGAATGTCATTTTCACAAATAATCTACTGTTTTTCGGGTTCTTCTCGATTCCAAGACACCCTGTAAACAAACGTCTCCCATATTTGCAGTAAAAACGAGCCTGATCTTCCTGCTGATAATCACGTTGGAAAAAACTCATGGCTACTCGAGCGGGGCGCCTCCGAAAACCTGCGCCACCTTGACCCCGGGTCACCCTGGGCAAAGCATCCAGAGCTCTTACCCCCCTTATCGGATTATCCCGAAACGCGGCACAGGAAGGGTTCTCCTGACGCTGGGAAGTGACGAGGGTCTCGCCTATGAGGGTTTCATCGTCGTCGCGCAGGACCTGGAGACCGGGGAATACGTCGGTGAATTTTCGGACTTGCCCGAATTGACGAAACACGTCGATTGTTTTTCGGGCACCAAGGTACGTCGATTATTCACTTAGCCAAAGCGCACTTTCCTTTCGTGCCGCTCGGGCGCTTTAATTAACTCCTTTCTTTCGTGAAAAAAGAAAGGGAAACGCACGGAATCACGAGCTTGATAGCTAATTAGGGGCTCTATAAACGAACGAATGTTCAGTCTCCCGATTCATTTGTTGTTGCCAGCTTCGTCTGCTTGAAATTCGATCTTCGATGGTTTTGGGGTATAATTAATGAGAGTCCTTGATTAATTGGCAGGAAGCGTTGCGTGAGTTTTAGAGGACGAAGTTTTGTCTTTTGGTGACTTTTTGTATGGATCGGGAGGTTCAAGCGGAATTTGGAGTAGTTGAGGAAAATGAGAGAAACAAGGTTTTTTTAATGATATTTAGATGTGTAGGCAGGAGAGGAGGAGGGTATATTTTTTAAAATTAAGATCGAATTGTGTAGAATTTGCTTGATGAATCGTCTTTATTGTGTGATTGTCAAATTATTGTATTTTTCCAGCTTTACAGTAATTTCGATAGTTTTGTGAACTTGCGGAGAATTGGATATCATGCGCGAATTATTTCTTTAATTCTCTGGAAAATCAACACATCTTATGGAATTTTAATTAGATTGTTTATTAGTATGTATTAGGAATTTTTGATAATTTATGGGAATTTTTTAAGATAAGTTTACAGTGATTTGGTGTCTTTTTCGAAAATTGTGCCACATTTTGATAATTTCGAAAATTTTTCGAAAATATTATTGATTAGTTAGTTTATATTTTTTGAAAATGGTTTATTTTTTTCGAATTTTCTATTAGAATTCATCGCCGATTTTGAAAAGTTGCAAACTTTTGAAATTCATTATCATTTTTTTTAATTTTTGAACTTATAAATTTCACGGATTTTTTTTATTAAAATCAGTAAAGAACATGTAATTTTGAAGTGTCTGAATTTTTCAGATTCCTAGATTCAAAACTGGAAAAACGAAATTTCCAAATTCAAAATACTTCGAGTTTCTCAAATGATTGAATCTCCAATTAATTATTGCTGAAGAAAATTCTAGGTTTTTAAACTTCCGAACTTTTGTTGCAAAATTGTTGAATTTTCAAGTTTCCAATTTCGGTGTTCTAGAGTTTCCAAAATGATTGATTCTCAAATTTATTAACATATATATCCAAATTTTTCACATAATGAATATTTCCAAATTTGCATTTCCATATCCACAAAAATTCACAAATCTTATTTTCGAATTTACAATTCATGAATTTATAAATATCTGAACTTCTCGAATTTTCAAATCCCAATTTCTAAGTTTTCAAATGTCCAAAATTATTGATTCTCAAATTTAGTAACGTATCGAAATTTCTCTTGCATTTCCATATTCAAAAATTTTCAAATCTCACTTCCAATTGCCAACATACATAAATTGACGTACATTTTTAGAAATAAAAAAAAGTTTCTATGACTTTTTCAAATTCGTCGCAAAATGAAGCAATCTTACAATAATTACAAACTAAACAAATCTAAAACCCAAATTTTATTTCCCCGAAATATGTTTAAATGCTGAAAAATTTTTCAAAATTCCACCAAGTCTTCAATATCTTCAAATAATCGCAAAAAATTTCAAACACAAATTTTCCAAAACCGAATATTACGAAATTCGGACGGATTTTGTCCGTCGCTAAAAAAAGAAAAGTGAAAATCGTAAGTAAACACAAAAATAACGAACGATGAATTTCTTTTTACATATTCTTCAGAAATTCTTCTTCTAACATATTTTTCAACATTGAAGTTTCGAAAGACCACTTCCATTTCATAATAAATGCAAAATCGTACATAAAATATGAATTTCCTTGCAATTTGTTGAGTAGTCGCTTATCGGGGAGGAACTTTCGTCGAAATTAATAAACGAGGCGGCGAGTCGTAACAGAAGAGCAGCCTCGGCGAAACGAGCCATTTTTGGCCGGGACAGATAAATTGTTCCATGACAAGACCGAATGCGAACCGGTTCGCCATTTTTTCGCCCTCTTTTTTTCGACTACAAACAACGTATTTGTACGACGTCCCGTACACCGGGACTATGCACCGCGGCCATTAATAAGAAACGAAGCAGGAAATTGAGTCTGGCCGATGGTTACGTTTGACGGCTCGATCGATACATCTTTCCACTGCAAACCCAGTCCTCTCCGACAAATGGATAAACACTCTTCCAGTGATTTCCTTGGCTTTATTAAAACGCCGTTTCCACCACAACTTTTCAAACTAAAGTACCCATAAAAATTAAGGTAAAACTCAAATGGGAAAAGCTTTTAGAGAGTTCAGAAGGCTTTGATTGTTCTTGGAGCTAAAGCCCTAGTGATTCTAGTTTTTATAAAAAACTTATGAAAAATTTTTATAAAAACTTTTATAAGGTCGGTTTTAGGAAAGTTTTATAAAATTTGCATTTTTTATAAAGTGGTTTTATAAAAGTTTTATTAAAAAATTCTTATTTATAATACGTATTATACCAATATTTTTAAAAATATGCAAAAATATTTCTAACCCTTTTTGGATCATTTTGCTAATGTATACACTATTTTCATCAGTTTATGAGGCTCTAGCTCAAATTTCGTTTTGAAAGAAATTTAAAAATTTTTTGGAGGCAGTGAGATTTGAACTTGCGACTTTTGAATCAGAAATTCGATAGTCAACTTTCTTGTCTATCAGATCTATGTCAATTTGGATGCTTATTATCAATTTAAGTTGAAGAATTTTCTGATCCTGTAAAATCATGTTTTTACGTTTTATAATTGCTAAAAATTGTTACGAACATGATTTTCTATTCCCTTGTATAATAAAAACGTGTCAAATATTACTATAAGAGAAATTCCTTACATCATGAAAGTTTCTTATAAAAATATGAAACTTTGTACAAAAATCGCGAAGATATTATAAAAATAAAGGTTTCTAAAAAAATTTGGAGGCTTTCAATAATTGTTTTCCTAAAAAAACAGATGAATTGTATGAAAATGTTGACAGATTTTACAAAAAAATTTTTTTTATAAAGTTTTCATAAAACCACTTTATAAAAATCGAAAATTTTCTACAACTTTTATAAAATTGACCTTATAAAAAAACAAAATTTTTCCTGTTTTTATAAAAACTACAATAACTAGGGAGATGTTATACGAATCCAAGTTCGAGAGAAATTAAGGTAATTTTATTATTTTGTATGAAAGTTTTAGGTCATTTTTTGGGGAGTGGGAAGAGTGGGGGTGAGGGATTTTTTCGGAAAAGGCTTGAATAATTTCGAAATAAATTTGAAGCACCCAAAAGAACGTTTGCATTTGACTTCAGAAAAATGAAAAAATTGGCGAAACAAATTTTAGAACAAAATTAATGTCCAAAATCAATTA
Source organism: Platygaster equestris (assembly GCA_030522785.1). NCBI lineage: Eukaryota > Metazoa > Arthropoda > Insecta > Hymenoptera > Platygastridae > Platygaster > Platygaster equestris. Next base: position 16,537 of record JAPYZK010004520.1, read on the forward strand.
ATTCAAAATCAAAATTCTGAAATTCTAATTTCCGAAGTTTCAAAATATGAAATTCGCAAATAATTTAGCAAAATATGACATTTTAGTTCCGAAGTTTTGAAACTTGTGAATCTGCGAATTTTGTCGATAATATAATTGAACTTTCCGAAATTTCGTATGGTTGAATTTTTAGATTCTAAAAATGTTTGAAATCAAATAAAAACGTAATCGTCAAAATAGTAATATTATATGTATTTTACGTGTACTTTCAGAACGCCGTGACACACGTCAACAAAACCAAGAAACACAATCTTGAAGTTACGTGGAACGCACCGGAGAATTATGAAGGCACGATCATTTTTAAGTGAGTAATGACAGTGTCATGAAGATAATAATTTTTATGATAATACTGAATGACCTCACGGTGAATTTGATGCAAATATTGAATTACGTCTGGTTTTGGACAAGTCACAAAAAATTCTTCATAATTTGAGTTCGATTTCGTGGCGGAACTTAATTTAAGTTGAAAGAATTATTACAGATTTCTCAAAAATAAACGGTAGCGTTCCAAAAAAAAAATTGAGCACGCTGCACTCGAGTTTATTATAAATAAATTAAGGTAGCTCGAAAAATTTGAAATTTTCTTTCGAATGTTTTATAAAGCGATGCAGTAATTCATTAGATCGATGCTAAATTTAAGAGCTGAAGTTTTGACCTAGTTCTTTTTTTATATTTCATTCAATTTCTTGGGATTGAAATATAAATAACATTCGATTTTTCAGTACCTAATGTGATTTTGTATTCTCTGGTTCCAAGTGATTGAATCTTTAATCGAATTCACGAGTAATCAGACACAATTCAGGCAGATACCCAGTTTTTCGCGATTTTCACGAAATAAATGTTTAAATTCATTAAGTGAGTTTGAAAATGCAAAAAAACGTGAACTCATTATTAATGATGAAAATCGGAAAGTGGAAGAAATTGATGACAGTTAATCATCAAAATGTCATAAATTTGGAATGGAATTTGAAAAATGTAAGAAAACTTCAAAATATATTCCAAAAAAATTCATAGAACGTGACATTTATAGTTGTGAACTGATTACCCCCCAAAAAAACGAATGAAGCGAAAGTTGTTTTTTTTATGCAGAGAACAAATTTTTCCACACTAAGAATTTTTTTTCCTAAAAGATTGTCCTTGGCTCAATAAAAATGAGGATATGAAATTGGTGAAATCCAAAGGTAAAAAATGTAGACCGATTTTTCGTAACACGAGTCGAGCAACCAATGATGTTGGCCAGATAATAATTATTTGCTCAAAATCAATCACTTTTTATATAAAATTACTTAAACGTAGTAAAAAACTTGTGACACTTATATACATGAAAATGAGTTATAAAAAAATCATGTTCATTTCGATTCGATGTAACAAAAAAATCAAGAATAAATTTAATCCCTCATAACGTTCAAAAATGTCGACTTAAAAAAATAAGTGTCAAAACTGCAAAAATTCCTGAAAATTGTCCAAAGTTTTAAAATTTTCAAAAATACAGGACTGAAATTAACTCCGTTAAGCTACAAAAAAAAACAACTAAAAAACGTAACCGAAACTGCAATTAACTTAATAACTCCAGTACAAGCGAAAAAAAGTACCAAACACGTCAAAAACATTGATTGCATTTCGTAACATTGTCCGTATTTTTAATATCTCGTTTGATGCAATCGGGGCGCGTATTGCGAATCCAGAATAAACCGAAATTACCATATTTGAATAATGAAGCGAGACGCCGGGCGTCAGAGGTTTTTGCTGAAATAATTAGAGGTAAAGTGTCGCTGGAGAAATGGCGCGGGTGAATTTTAATTGCGGGCAACGATCTTCCAGCTCGACATTTTTGCAAGACTACGCGACGTATTGGGTCGGCGTGGAGTCGCCCCGAGTCACGGTCTTGCGGAATGCCATCGAAGTGATAACGTCGCCGACCCCGAGAACGACGTTCCGGACGTCCACGTCCCCGTATTACACGGAGAGCACCGTTCGCGTGGTATGCATAATTTATTCATTTTCCAGTAATTGCTCATTTCCTTCGCCAATTAGTCCCCGTTGTCTTGCGAGAGTGCTGTTGCTACACTGAGAAAAAAGTTGAGCGAGAGCAAATTAAATTTGGCGAAGAGTGTACTAGTACAATACGGGCCAACTAAATGAATAATCATTGTAGTATCAGGATTTTTTTGTGTTTTCGTAAATTTTTGAGAACTTCAAAAAATTGTTCTGTATTTTCTATTACTTTTGAGATTGTTCGTAAGCCACGCGAAATTCGGTTAACTTTTCAGTGATTTGCAGAATATTATATTTGGACCGGAAATTTGTTGACTTATGATAGTTTTAGAAATGTCAATTTTTTTAGAATTTTGTAACATTTAAAGAAGTTAGAAATTTTCAAGAATTTCGAACTTTTGTCCGAAAATTTGTGAACTTCTGATAATTTTGGAAATGTCGAATTCTTTCGGATTTTGTAACCTTTCAAAAAGTTCAAAATTTTCAAGAATTTTGAAAAATTGTCCTTTTTTTATTACTTTTGAGATTTTTCGCAAACCATGCGAAATTCGGTTAAATTTTCAGTAGTTTGCAGAATATTATATTTTGTCCGAAGATTTGTTGACTTCTGATAATTTAAAATTTTTCAGATTTTTTCGAATTTGGTAACCTTCCGAAAAGTTAAAAATTTTGAAGAATTTCAGAAAATTTTTCTATTTTTAAAATTTTTTGTATTACTTTTGAGATTTTTCGCAAACCACGCAAAACTCTGTTGAATTTCCACTAATTTGCAGGATATTTTTTATATTTTGTTCGAAAATTTGTTAAATTCTGATAATTTTGGAAACGTCAATTTTTTCGAAGTTAATAACCTTTCAAAATAAAGTTTGAAATTTTCAAGAATTTTGAAAAAATTTTCCATTTTTTAATTTGCAGAATATTATATTTTATTCTAAAATTTGTTAACTTCTGATGATCCAAAAAATGTCAATTTCTCTCTAATTTCATAATTTTGAAACTTTTATTTTCAAAATTGAAATAAAAATGTGAAATTTGGAATAAAAATTTCACTTTTAAAATGTACAAAAACATATTAAAAATCTGAACTCCAACATCTGTAGGATTCAAAATTTTTAAATTCCTTCAAAAAATCTTAATTCAACTCTTTGAAATTATTCAAAAATTTATAAATTCCTCAAATAATATCGAGTTTCCATAATGTGCATGACTTTTCTCAAAATTTAATTTTACAATATTTGTTCGAAGTCAGAAAGAATGTAGTCACAATTAATCGACTAAATACAGTCCACTGCAAAAACGTCCTTACAATCGAAGTTGACCTCGTTCCTGAAATTAGAAACATTCTTTTTTCGCCAAGAACGAGGAAACATGCATGCCATATTTCGCAACAGAGACCTTTCAGTGGCGTTTTCAACGCTGAAATTTTAACGACGTTTGCATTTTTCGGAATGAAACCGCGGTACGAATGAAGCAAAAGAGAAACGTTGAATGAACCGGTTCTTTTTTTCCGATACCATGCTCGTTTCTAAACACGTCGCATTTTCATTTCTGCATTTCTGTTTTGACCGATAATTTCATTCCTTTCCAGAATTTTAAGCTCATAGCCTTTATTTATTAAATTTTTAAAATCTCCA
>JAPYZK010004521.1:0-10346 GCA_030522785.1 Platygaster equestris
ACTTTGAGCTTTAAATTTCCATTCTTAACGATAGATCTCTAATTTGTACGTTGAACTTTAAATTTTAACTTTAAACTTCAAGTATGAACTTCAAATTTCATATTTCAACATCAACTTCGGACTCATTCGAACTTTAAAATGGAACTCCAAATTTCAAACGTGAAATTCAAACTTAAAACTCAAAACTTCACATTTCAACTGAAAACTCCACACTCTGGATTCAACCTGTAAACTTCGAACATAAACCTCCAACATCAAATTTGAACTTGGAACTTCGATCTTTAAATTTGAATTCTAAACTTCGAATTTGAACCTCAAACATCAAATTAAAACTTCAAACTTTGTTCTGAACTCCAGATTCCTAAAACTAACTTCAAATTTGAACCTTAACTTCCAAACTTTACATTCAAATTCGGAATTCTAAACTTTGAATTTGAACTGCCAACTCCCAATGTGAACTTGAAATATCAAATGTGAACGTCGAAATTTATATTTCAAATTCGAACTTTGCACTTTTAATTTTAAGTTCCAAATACTATATTCAAAACTAAAAATTCCCAATTTCAACTTCAAACATTAAATTTGACCTTTGAACCGTCAACTCCAAATTACGACATTAATTCCAAACTTGGAACTTCTAATTTTAAATTTGAACTTAAACTTTAAATTTGGACTTTATACCCTAAATTTCAAACATAGGTTTTAAAGTTCTTACCACCATTCTGAACCACAAATTTCCAATTATTAGAACTTCAGAATCAAAATGTAAACTCTGAAATTTCAGGGGGGGGGGTTGAACCCCCCCCCCCCACTGGATCCAACACTGGACCCAAAAAATCCAAAACTCGATATATCTGTATTCTGATGTCAACTCGAGTGTTCTGAACACTCACTGAAAATTCTTTCATGCCATTTTTTGGTCGATGAAGTTTAAAAAAATGCGAATAGTATAGAAACGTTACGTCCAATTACGAAGGTGATAATACGAGGTGGATAAACTTACCGGAAGTGGTTTGTTGTTGAGATCCACGAGAGAATCTGTGATATGAATTCTGCCCTCTCGAGCCAAGGTTTGCAATATCATCGCGTACTTTGCGACCACCTTTTCTTGCCGTAAAACTCCTTTCGTAACAACCGCCAGCTGGAGTGTCTCGCTCTCATCGATTCCTCTCCCCAAATTCCACGTAAAACTCTGCAACAAATTGAGATCGATTAGTGGCATGGTGGGAATCAAATTTTGACCGCTAACGTTTCAAGTGCCCCTTTTTCAAAGACCGAACCAACGACTCAAATGTTAATTTTCGGATTTTGTTTGAGTGGGTAAAACCAAAGGAGAACGCAGAGGGGGATCTTAGGGGTTGGAACTAGGGTTACCAGATGGTCCGAGTCAAAAAAGCGGACATTCCACATACCTCCCCCTTCCCCTTAATTAATAATTGACAAATGGAAAAAAAATTTTAATTCTAAAATGCAAAAAAATTGTAAAATTGAAAAAATTGAAAAATTTTTCGAATGAGCGTTACTTATTCGTTTATTTTCGAACCACGATATCATACTTTACCTGGAGTTTGGATGGAATATGAGTAAAATAAGAACTATTCAAACATTTTCATTCTACAATGTTTTATTATATTTCGATTGGAATTAACAGTCTTCAACGATAAAAAACGTACCTATAGTTAATATTGTAAATAGGACTCATACTTAACCAAATTTATAACGAATTATCACTTACAGTAAAACTCGTCGTATTGTCGCTATCTTTATCTTTGTCGCCTGTTGTCGCATTGTAAGACCGGTTTTACAATACAATACGACAGACGACAAAGATGGAAATAGCGACACTACGACGAGTTTTGCTGTAATTACGAGTGTGTGACATATTTGGCTTAATCCCCAATTGTTTTCAACAAATATTGATTTTCTGGGCGCTGTAAATATTTCTTGAAATCTTTACATTCGAAGTATTTGAAATTAAACTGGACCGTAATTATATCACGTACGGTTGGTACAGACAATCGATTGCGCTTATCATTCCATTGAGATTCTATGAGCGAAAATATGCGCTCAACTGTTGCATTGGAAGCGGGGATAGCGAAGAAAAATTTGGCAATTTTTAATATCCCACTATACGATGCAACATTTTTATTTGCAGCGAAGAACGAACAGATTTTATCATTGCTCGACCGATCAAAAAATCAAAACTCCTCTTTTTCACCCTCGGTTGCATTCGTTGACTTTCAGCCCTCGTTATGCAATATACTATTGCGTTCACCCCTGGATTAAACTAATACGAAGATCGTGGTTACGCCACATGGCTACCAGGACGTGGATTCGAGTTCCGGCGGGGTTAGATTTTTTTCGCAGCTTTTCTGCTTGGAAATATTAATTGTTCACCAAAAGTTATTCAAACTCATATCCGACTGTGCTGTCGCTTGGTTTTCCATGGTTTTCCAAGTGAACTCAATGGTGGGCCCAATCGGTCCAAGTTAACATGTGAATGCCAGCATAGAAAAATTCCATGGAGGAGGAAGGAGAAGATTGGGGAGACGAAAATGAGAGAAAAGGAGAAAGGGTGCGCCAATAATCCATTGAGGGAGATAAAATAAAAACTCATACGAAGATCAAAATCGGACAAAAGTCGAACCGTAAACTCTTAAATATTACTGAAAAAAGTGACTTCGAAAGTTTGATGGAATTTATTTTTGTACGAGTTTCAATTAAATTTAATTTCATCGACTCTTGCAATTTTATTCCTACCAACATCCAATTATAATCCGTAGATGCGCTCAACGTCGTACTTTGAAAAACGATTTTTCATTCACAAATAATTGGAGTGTCAATTATTTTTCCCACGCAAAAATATCGAAAGATTCGACCTCTTGCAACATTTATTGCTCTTTTAACGAATTCTAGAACAAATAGTTTCTTCGTAACCGAACACCGTCCAATATATTTTGGACGTCCCAGAAACGGGAACACGCCCTCCCGAGATTAAATTACAAAATGCCGCGTCGTTTGTCAAAGGAACAGAAAAAAAATGCGACTCGCTTTGCCCAGGAACAAATGTTCCTTCGCGAAATTAGACTAGCATGATGAATCTCGAATTTCGCAAACGCGATGTACAATTGTATTATCTTTTGATGGGACTTCCACTTTTGTTAAAGTTTTATAGAAGCGAGTTGTACTTTCTTGCATATTTCTTTTGAAGATTTCGTAAATTGCAGTTGGAGCTTCTGAATTTCAATTGGAATGTGTATTTAATTGAGTATATTTTGGTTAAATCTTGAAAGGATTAGAATTGGAAATATCCTAAGATTATTTCTAACCAAATTTCCGTTTTACATCATTCGAATTTTTAAATTTCTCAATTCCTTGATGATTTCGTATTTTGTCGTGATTCAAGTGTTGTTTCTGTATTTGTCTAATATCCCCAAATTTCGAATAAATTAAAATCCAGAAAAAAAAAATTGTGAAAAACTTTGAAAAAAAAATCAGACCATTAGTTGTTTTCGAATAACAAATAATTTTATGAAAACAAGACTTTTATATCTCATTTGCACGAATGAAAAAGAATTTCTAATAATTTTAGGGGAGTTCAGAATATCACATTCACAGCTGAGTGACCTGATATGAAAACTTCGTCGCCAGCAGAAATCTCATTTTCGAACTCTCTAACAAATATTTTGCAGCAATAGCAAAGCAAACACTCAACGATCTCAACTTCATATCAAGATTTCCCACGTTGATTAAAAAAGTTAGAACGAAAGTGCACCATTACGTACTTATCTGTTTCATAAAAAGTTAATTTTTAGATATTAGTTTCACAATTTTTTCCGTCCTTGGATTCCTTCTATTTTTGGTAGATACGATCTTTATAAAAGTCAATGTTTTTCACCATCTGGAAAAATTGATCCCACGTGACATTGAAATTCTTTTGCACAATTTCCTTCTATTATTCATTCCTGATCCATTCATAAACCCTTGCAAGCACACAAACGCCACTTTTCTCTCCGAATAAAATACCCACTTTGTAACATATTCCTCATTGATTTTTCTATCACGCACGATATTCCACGGCCGTGACACGAAAATCCAAGTTGAACCCGCAGCAGCTTGATCACGTTTTTTCGTAACAAGTTTACTGTAGCAATCTAAAAGTTTAGTTTTCCTTTTTGTACTACGAATGGGAAGCTCGCGCTCGGAGCCTCCTTTTCTGGCGCACGAATTTGAATGAATTTATGATGTTGATTACGGGCTCCCAGCGTTCATTAGGCAAGTTTGCGTGAGAAATTACGAATTGGAGTCTCGTACAATTCCTTGGAGGAATTTCGAGCTTCACGAGATGGACCAAATTTGGCGACTTGGATTGGTGTTTCGTACTTCAAGTTTGCATTGGAAAATGTGACCGAAGCAGACATTTTCACATTGTTTCGTTCTCTTGATTATGCTACTCCAAGAGTTTTTTTTAATTTATTACGGAAAAATGTATTTCCCTGAGGTGTTTTCTTCCAGTTAATTTCTGGTCATTATCGACAGTCCTATCGAATTCCATAAATTTACAAATATAATTCATTTTCTGTTCGAAATCAGTGTCGGCTGGTATAGCACTGGTGCCCTGTTCGAGGGTGCTCGATGCCACTCCCCCCCCCGCCCCGACAATCCTTTAAAAAAATTCGAAAGTGTAAAAAAACGTACAGGTCTCCCCCGCAATAAGTTCAGTCTTTCGTCTCTTTTTTTCATTAGTAGCTCATTGGATTGAGCAGTTTCGTCTGGAAACTTATTGCGGGGGAGACCTGTATAAATGGAAGTTTTTAATCATCCTCAACATTCAGAATTCGCTTCAAAATACGTGAAATTCTACAAATTGAGTATATATTCAGCTCTGGAATAATTTTCCGAAAAACCGTGAAAAGATCGAAAAAACGTAAAAAGATTAAAAATTCTTCATAATCTTGAGTATTTCATGCTATTTCCGAAAATTATACTCGAGTAAGGAAATTTTTGAATAATTCTAAACGGATAAATTAAAAACATCGAAAATATTTTTTTACGAATATATCGAAAGTTGAATAACACACAATTCGAATTTTGAAACTTCTCTGTAGAAAAATTTAAAAAAAGCTCAACATTTTGAAAAATTCTGAAAAACTTGACATAAGTTTTTGCAAAAGCATGCAAAGTTTACACAAAATTGTTTGCAGGCTCCTGATTTTTCGAGCATTTACGTAATTATTCGTCATTTTTGAAAATGTTGAATATTTTCACGATATTATTCATAATTTCAAAAAATGTTGTAAATTTTCAGAAAACTACATAAAATATCAAAAATGTCTTCCAAATTCAAAAAACTTCTAACAATTTAAAAAAAGTCGAGAAAATATTGACTCGAAATTAACGAAGATTTTTCAAAAATTCTAGAACTTTAAAACAGGGAATAAAATTCATCAAAATTATCCAAAATTAGCAAAATTTTCCCCAAAAACCTTTTTTGACCATTAAATCTAAAAAAAAACTTCCGAAAACCTTACGAAATTCAATTTCTTCAAAAATCCAAAAATTTACGGACATTTTCAGTCATCCTCAAAATTCTTTATATCATTTTTCCAAAAAGCATGGAAAATGTCTACAAGATTTTTTAAAGGCTCCTGGTTATTCAAAAAATTACTTCATTATTTGTAATTTTCGGGCACGTTGACATTTTTCACAGAATCACCTATCCATAATTTTCAGAAATGTTCAAAATTTTCAAAAAACTAATAAGTTTTTTCGGCAAAACAGAAAGCGAATTTTTACGCCCCTTTGAAGGAACCGCTCGATCCCCCCTAGATCCGGCACTCGTTCGGATACATCGAAATTCCGTACATAAATATACAAAGCCTGTGCATTACAAGACTATTTGATTATTTGTAGAAAATTATGCAATCAATAAAAATCTTTAACTTCGGAACATTCTATTTAAGTCACGTAACAATCACGTTACACCCCGTACCACGCAAAATTTCGTGACGTTCCACGCTAACGAATCACATGATCGTGAGAGAGAAAAATTTTTCAGTCCGAACGTTTTATCGATTTTGAGGACTTGCAATTTCATCTTGTCCCAGGCACACAAAATTTGACACGTTTTCGTTCCCCTATCGCCCCGACTTCGTGTTATTTACATAAATTCATCTGACGCGAGTTTGTACTTGTCATGGCTGGGGAAAACTGTATTCCTAGGTCACCTAAATTTATCGCGTCGCAAGGAACATTTCAAACTATTACAAATGTTCAATATCCCGTAATATTTTCATGCATTTATCACCGAAAAAGACATGAATTATTCTACAACGATATTTCAAAAACAAAAGTTTGCAGGACTACATTTCATGTGAAATGATTCATCCATGAACTTGTCGAATTTTTGTTTGTATTTTCGGTTTTTCAAATGTTTGATGTCATTGTAAAAGTTTGAATATTTTTATTGGTACTTCCAACTTGGAAAATTGCAGTCATTGGAAAATTTTTTGATTCACAATTAAAAAAATTAAACATTTTCACATTTTCACTTTTACTCGAGGATTTTGTGATAAAAACAAATGTTTCGATCTAAAAAAAATAAAAAATGTAATTGTCAAAATAAAGAAAAATTTAAAAATTTCGAACATATTAAGAAATTTGAGAGGATGGCATTTTTATTCGCAAACAGTTGAATTCTTCGCACACATCTTCGATTTCAATAATAATTTTGAAATCTTATAATACCTGATCCACTGTGATGAGATCGCCATTTTCTTCCAGATTTCGCGAGTAATGGGATACACCTGGAAAAGAAAAAAATGTAATTAGTCACCGATGAAAGTAAAAAGACGAAAACTGCAATAAACTAGCTCTTCGTTGAATAATTTCAATACAACATCGTGATTGCCTTGTAACGTACAAAAGCTTCGGCACGTCAATCGTGATTCGTTTAACTTCGTCTTTTAGGGCCGATGCGACGTGTTTAAAATAGAGCTTTAACGAAGCTTTGAGCTTCAAAATTAAGAGATAACAGGGAAATCTGATGAATATTTTTCTAAAAGAAATCGACCCAAGAAATTCTAATTCGTTGGTAAAGTTAGAGGTAAATGCATAATTTCATACTGCAAAACTTGACTGAAGTGTCACGAGTGCGTTTAATGAAATGGTTGTTGCATAAATTAATGCTGGTATTTCGTGATGAAAGTGAACTTTTTCAGGTTTAATCAACAAAGACGTCATCCTTGTTGGCACTTTATGGATTGTGTGTAAAAATAGCGAGCGTTATGTTGATTCGAAAAAGGATAAAAATTGTTACTGTTTCAAAACAACGAATTTTTTTCGGAAATAGAGATGACTGGTTTATTTTCCCGGGATTCTGTAAAAACTGTAACATTTCAGTTATGGATGAAAAAGGATGATGAAAAAATGACATCCAATTTCCAACGTAACATTTCATATGAGAATAGGAAGATGAAAAGTATCCATTTCATTGAGTAACGTGTTTGAAGTACTCAGAGATAATGAAGCTTTGGAACAAACTCATTCCTTTTTTAAAAACTAAATTTTAATTTGAAGAAAAAGAAATTCTAATTTGATAAAATTAAAAATAATATTGAATTATTGAGTGTTAAGAATAGCTCATTATGTACTTTTAAATTATAAGTGCTGACGACTTCATTTTATTCCCAAAAAACATGAAAAAATATTCATGGTGCGTCCAGAATTTTCATATTACCCTTCCAAATTTATCTCCAAAGCTTTGAACGGGATTCGAAGCCAATTTATGTAATATAACTTCATATAATGATGTTATTAATAATAATCAAATAAATGTTGATCATGTAGACAATAACAATCCAATATGTGACACCCCTCAACCCTTGTGATTGCGCAACATGTGAATACTACCCCTAACCTAATGTAACCTTCCTTCACATATCCTTATCTGACGTAAAACAGAAAATTTAATAATTGCTTAACAATTTTATAGGAATGTGCATGAAGTTGTTTCGGAAAGTGAGAAACTTTCTGGAACCGTTTGTCGTTTAATTACGAAAATTCTACATATTTCAAGAATTTTAAAAATCATCGTACAATATTTAAGGATATTTGAGATCAATGATGATTCTAGTAGATTTATTTAATTTCGACAAATTACGAAGTTGCTGAAAGAATAAGTACTCGAGACGGTGGAAATTTTTCAGTTACTGCTTGAAACATCCAAGTTTTCGATTGTGGAAAATTGGATGACTCCAAAAATATTGTCATTTAGGGGAGATTGGAGAGGTTTGACCCTCGCGAAAAATTCGAAGAAATTAATGAGCCTTCAGTAACATATGATATCAATATTGCATGTTACATTCTTCTTTTTCTTTTATTTCTACAATAATTATAGCCGTTTTGATGAAATTAGGGTCAAACCTTCCCAGTCTCCCCTATTTGATTACTTTGCAGTTTTCAACTTTTTCAGAATCAACATTACTGAACATACAAATGTAAAATGTTTAATTAGTTTAAATTATTTTAGATCTTTGCAGTAATTCTTAAAGTGCTTACAATGAATCTTTATTTTTCAGTAATCTGGTGGGAGAAATTTATCGATTAATTATTATCCAGTCGGTGTTCACATGACATGTCGATTGGTTTTATAGACAAAATGTAGCATAGAAATTCAAAACCTGATAAGTGCCATTTTAATAAGGGTCATTTTTGTATTTGATTCGGTCAAAAATTGACCCTTATTTAAATGGCGCTTATCGGGTTTTGGATTTCCATGCTACAAATATCGAAAAAAATTTTGTTCAGTGGACAAAATATGGAATAAATTACTTGAATAATGAATCTTTTAGTGGAGAAAGATTCGCAGAAATTCATGAGCCTTCAGTAACATATGATATCAATATTCCACGTAACATTCTTTTTTTATTTTATTTCTCAATAATTATATCCGTTTTGATGAAATGAGAATCAAATCTCCTCAGTCTCCTCTGCATAAAAAATCCCTTAAAATTTGAGAGAGTTTTCCAGATTTTTCGGTAAATGTTATACGATCTTCTGACTTATTGGATTCTATCAAACCTATTCTCAATCAATATAAGTATACAAATTTACCTTTTCCAACTACTCAATTTATCATTAATTCCTACATAAATTGTTTCTTCGGTTCAACAATAATCTCCGTACTTCCACATTCAACTACCGTCCAAGCATGTCCAAAAACCCTCTGAAAGTAATACAAAAACTATGGAATTCTCTTTGTAATCAACCGTGACTTTGTTCTTGTGAATCTAAAAGTCTCTTGAAAACTTGATGATCCCGCTCAGAGTTGGGGATGATTATTTAATCTCCCCTTTAAGTGTACTGCAGCGTCATAACGTTACGTACAATTAATCCAACGGTTGACTGCGTTCATCTTATTTTTGTCGTCGAGTTAATCGTCTTACTCCATTATTTTCACCTGACAATTTTAGAGAAAGTGGAGCAAAAACGCCTCGTTCATTTCAGCGTCTTCGCTAAACTTCAGCACTGTACAAATTTCGTTACACAAAGATGTTTCTATACTTTTTATAAACACGAACAAAAGTTTCTTATTAACTTCAAAAATGGAAAAACGAGTCTTTTTTGTACTCACAGAGCGGAAAAGTTAGTTTTCTTTCGGAAAAATGTGATTTTCGTAGCAATTTCGAAAATGAAAACCACGAAAACATTCTCGAGTTGGAAAACAGAGAAACTCATCTGTGCATACAATTTGTATGATATAATTCACGACGAATGAAAGTTCCGGAAACATGTCCGTGCATTCATTGGTTATTTATTCAAGTAAGTACGTCACAAATGGCTCATTTCAACCCCCGGATGCGGTGATATAATAGCGAAGGAATTTCATTTTGACGGAATTTTTGTTCTCCAACTCAGTGAAATATTTCGGTACGAGGAAATGTCCCCGGTAATGGAGTTTATTATTTCAAATCCCCACAAAACGGATTCCCAACTTTTCAACTACGCGAAACCCTGAGGGATTCTGGGGAGTATTCCAGATGAAACTAGTTGTAGGTATCGCGTCAAAGAATGTGTGCAATCAGTAGCTAAACTTTTGTAATTCATTCTCAATTTCGAGTCATCATGTGTTCTTTTGATAGTTTTGATACATGGTGGAATAACAATTGTAAGTTGGATTTCGTCCATTTGACAAAAAAGAGTATCATCTCGTCTTGGTTAAAGCCATGCGTTCAACCAAAAGTATTATATTTTTTCTCAACTTGTGTAGTGAAAACGTGACTTGGTTAAAAACTTCGAAAGAGAAGCTTGAGTAAAGTTTCAAACTCTTCAAAGAAAGTAAAAAA
>JAPYZK010004522.1:0-10345 GCA_030522785.1 Platygaster equestris
TTCTAACAGAAATTTATTATAGAGGCAATAAATAAAATAGTTATTCATCGGCTCCAACTTTTTCGTTCAGTAGGAGCAATTGAAATATCCGTCAGCCAGACTGAGAATTTCAATCATAACCAATCCAATTGAAAATTCAGTTGGAAGTAATGAAACTGACAAACATTTCTCTCAGTGTACGTACGTAAAAAATTGTTTGGATAGGACGTAACTGCCGCGAATATTGTGAATTAAATTATAAGAAAATTTTGGCAGCTTACCTTGCAATTCATTATCATTCAAAATCATCGAAATATTCCAAAAATTATGAATGATGTAAAGAATTCCACAGAAATTTACAAAAATGTAATTTATCCGTAAAATCTATCTCCATTGACTCAAATCAAAATTAAATTAAATTCAATGAATTTCAATGGATTCGAAATTTATTTAAATTAGTAAACTAAAATTTTTGTTGAAAACACAATTTGTGCATAAAGATCAAAATTTTTATTCAAGCCGCTCCCGAAGAAAATGTCTGAGTACGACCCTGTTCAAATTTGATACCTAATTCTCCGAAAATTTTCAGAAACTTCTTTAGGCGTCCGTAATTCAGTTTCTATGGATGAGTATAACAAAGAATACCGTCGTTTACTGTTCCAGACGGAATGTACGAGCCGAAACAATGTTCCAGAAACGGTTTGGTCTGTTGGTGCGTACTTCCCAGCGGGAAGAAAATCGCGGGCACCATGGGCCCGAGCGAAAGCGTGGATTGCGAGCGGCCGGTCGCGAAAGGGAGGTCCTTGAAAAAAGATTCCCCCGTGTTTTGCGAAATCCAGCAATGCGCCGAAGTTTGTCAATACGGTTACAAAATTGACGACAGCACGAATTGCTCAACATGCGAGTGCGACAATCCATGCTCGGGGTGCGTACTTTCGATTCGTTGCGTCAGAGTACAATATTTTTTACGAAATCGATACTTTTTATTTCAAACTATAATAAAAACACCTAATTTCGAGTCCAAATCGTCACATTTTCAAGCTGTACTTGAAAAACATTCAATTCAAAAATCCAACACTTTATTTCTTAATCAAAATTTAACCTATTCAGGACTCTTGAATTTTTATACCTAGGAATTTTCTGCTTTCCAGATTTTGATTTCTTGAACATGTTATTTGTCGATCTGAAAAAAGCAAAAATTGTTTCATCAAACTTGTTAGAACAAGAGGAAATAATCGAAAAGTTGAAGTAATTATCTAAGGCTTTATTGGATAATATGGGCAACATTGTTATGATTGAATTATTTCAGGTATTCTTGCCCCGAAGGCAGCGAATGCGTATTACAAAGAGAAGAGGGATGCACGGATTTTTTGTGCGAAACGAAACCAGAATGTAAACCGAGAAAGGAGTACCGCAATCCTTGTACTTCGAGCGCTCCTTTGAGTGATAATGCTGGAAACGTGATAACTTGCTCCAATAATAAACGACTTTGTCCTGGCAATTACACTTGCTCGGTTGTCGAAGACGGGGGTTTCTCGGTTTGTTGCGAAAACGCCGTGGAACCAATCGAAACGAGTGAGTAATGTTGACACTTTTTGAAATTTTTTTTAATTTCACAGAGTGTTAAAATAGTGCATTATGTAACAAGTGCGCAAAATAGGTTATTCCGCGAGTGTAAAGTTTGGATATATGACGGAGGCGAGCACGCGAGACGAAGGCGAACGCACAACGAGACGAAGGAGAACGCGCGAGACGTAGGCGAACGCACGAGCGTAGCGAGTGCATGCAGCTGAAGTCGAGTGTGTGAGCCGAAGTCGAGTGCGTGAGCCGGAGTCGAGTGTGTCAGTCGGAGTCGAGTGTGTCAGTCGGAGTCGAGAGTGTGCTAGCCGAAGTCGAGTGTTTCAAACTTCACACTCACGGGCTAACCTATCTTGCGCACTTGTTGCATACAATGCTTTTTTTATAAATGCGCAAAGATGGCGCTTTAGAGTGTACGAAAAATTGAAATATAAATTTACAAAAATTTTTGGGAATTTCTTAATTTTTTCGTAATTTTGATGATTTTAGAAAATTTTGGGAATTTTTAAATTTTAATAATTTTTTGAACTTTCGGAAATTTTCGGATATGTTGAGAATTTTAAAAACTTTCAGAATTTTAGAAATTTTCGGAAATTTTAGAAATTTTTGGAAATTTTGAGAATTTTGGAAATTTTCGGTAATTTTGAGAATATTAGAAATTTTCGGAAATTTTGAGAATTTTAGAAATTTCGGAAATTTTCGGAAATTTTGAGAATTCTGGAAATTTTGAAAAAGTTTTGGAGTTCATACAAATTTCTTAAAACGTCGAAATTTTTACACGATTCGAAAATTTTCCAAAACTGGTGCGGAAATATTTCCAAAAACAGTACGCAAAATAGAGTTTTGCGCACTGCACTTATTCCGCACTGCTATACTATATCAATGAAAAATGTCATTTTGAGCCCACATTTCGTGCATGAAAAAGGACCATGTTTGTGCATGTGTGAAAAAAAATCACTTTCAAAATGTAACGCACACAAAACTTTAGAAACTACTTCAATTCGCCCATCTTTTCCTTTCTTGGCTACGAGTCATCAATTCGACTTTTGTCGATAGTTCCAACCATATAAAATACACTCTCAACACTATACTTAACTATCACCACTATGAAAACTTCTACCACCAGAAAACACTATTGTCCAAATTACCACAATACACTAGTCCCGTATCAATTTGTGCAACCATTGCACCAAACACTGCCGTGCACTTCTGTAGTGTTCAATAATGCATATATTTCCCTACGGCCTAAAATCCGGAAAACGTGGCTCGCCAACTTTTGACCCTACGTCCTTCAATTATATATAATGTTTGCGTTCATGCTCCGATAACAGCACCCATGGCAATGAAACAAGACCAATGTTTGTCCGGGCACCCTTTGCTCGACGCGACCGGAGAATTGGCAGTTTGCGGACCAAGGGGAGGCTCGCATTGTCCCTCGACCCACAAATGCGAGCTTTCGCCTTCGAACGAATACGTGTGTTGCCCGAAAACAAGGGAGGTGTGCTTCGAATCCCCTGTTGAAATACCTTGCTCGAACACGACCGATAACAACGAAACCGCGATCGAGAGATGGCTTTTCGACGCGGCCAACAACGAGTGCAGAAAAAGCGAGGAATGCTACTCCGGCTACAATGAATTCTCCAGTCGGGCCGCTTGCGAATCCGTGTGCCCGGCGCTTTCACAGTGCGAGTCTTCGCGGGAAGGCAACTTGAGAACTTCAAAGCGCTTGAAGCAACCAATATTCATGCCGAGGTAACGTTTTGCCCTTTGGGTTTGACAATGTTAATGAGGATTTTCATTCAGCGAACTTAAATACTTCGAGAGACTTTGTACTTGAGCGGTTTCAACGTTGAAATGTAGTAGTTTCGGAATCAGGGTGGGAGGGGGGGGGGGGGGCAGGATGGGCTTAGACGTAAGTCTGTTCATTAGTTTTCTTGGGGTGGTTGAAACCGTTCAAAAAGACTTAGAGTATATTCATGAATTCAAGTTCCATGAATATAATATCGTTATCATAGAACAGTTTGTATAGTAATTATTACTGTACAGCTGGATCTCGATCGAGGGCTCGTAAACATTACGCTCGATCGAGAGAGAGATGAGACGGGTAGAAACACCATCAGGTAGAAACCTCGAGGAACCCAAACCCAAAAACGACAAAGCATTAATGACTTTCCAGGCTTCTGAAATTCGTTCCCTGCTGTGAAACTCGGAGCCTTATCGCTGCCGAGATCTTCACGGTAAATTAGAGAGCGCTCGATCGAATTACGCTCGATCGAGATCTATCTGTATGTATTTTTCGATCTAAAAATAATTGCAGGTGCGATCCCGACACAGGAGTCTGGGAATCCGTGCAATGCCTGGACCACGTAGGTGTTTGCTGGTGTGTAAACATGAAAGGAGAGCCGTTAAAGGGATCCTTGACTCGGGGCGCGGAACCAAAATGCAATTTCCGTAAAGCTCGGAGAGGGCGAGGACCTTTGGACCCGGAAGCGGAAATAGAAATGAGCTTTCTGAGTAACGTGCTCGGTTTTTCGCAAAAACCGAAGAAAATTGACGAGATTTTCGGCACGCGTTGTCGGGTGATGAGGGAAAGAGGACACGTGCCCGCGATGTGTGACAGATACGGGCGGTTCGAACCAACCCAGTGCATTGGCTCGCAATGCTGGTGCGTCGACGAAGCTGGCAATCAATTAGTTGGCTCGAGTCCTTTTGTCAGGGGAACGAAAATTTGCAGTGAGTGTTTTCGTTGTCATTTCCTTATTGGAACTTGAATGCTAGTTTACATGTTTTGATTCAAACTCGTGAATCGATAGAATACAACTTTTTCGAAATCTTGGAAAATTTTATGAATTTTGGTGATTTTTTTCCACGGAGATAAGACTCCAAAAAATTGTGTCTTTTGAAAATTCACTAAATTTTATGAGTTTTACGAATTTATAAGACTTCAAATGAAAATTCTAAAAATTGTAGAAGTTTATAAGTATTCAAAAGTTTTAAGGTATTACGTCCAACCTGCTAATTTTACTTAGGATGTTAATGAAAAAAATCACAGATGTTCTCGACAGCCTACTGAGTGTATCTGCAAAATTGGAGAACGATCCACCGTACCGATATCGCGAAAAAAATTCGCAAAGTTAACATTGTTCTTATGGACGCAATACTTTCTTCCCGAATTTCTCTCAAACTACACTTAGGATTTTGATGAAACGTGATAAAAAGTTGCAGAGAATTTTTTTGTTCGCAAAACGCGCTGCCAAACACGAATTTTTCTCGTACCGTTTTCGCACAAATAAAATAATCGAACAACTTTATACATATATATGATATATATAGATATATTTTCCATGCTAACTTCCATGTACTAAAGTTAGCAGACTACGCCATTTCATTGCGCCAAACTTCACCACAGGCTTAATACCTTAAACAATTTGAACGAAAAATTCAAAAATTTCGAACATTCGTAGAATTTAAACAATTTAAAAAATAAATGCCCCAGTGCCGGTGCCGGTCGAGTCCGTAAAAGTGACCCTCCGTTTCCCGGGAGTCCGAGAAGAAGACGAATTTCGCTTGGCGACAGCCATGGACGATTTCCTCCGTGACATAGGGGCCAAGTCGAAAGGCCTGAGCGTCCAAGTTTCCCAAGACTCGGCGATCATTGATTTCGAGATCGTCGGAGCAAACAAGATCGACGCGGCCTTTTACTTGGAGGAACTCATGAGGATCCAGCAGCTCGTTATCCTCGACTACGCGGCGGACGCGTCGACCTCGCGCTTCACTCACAGGACTTCGTCGGCCCAAGGAAGTCGCGTCGTCGCTCTGGAGCAGAGGGAAGTCACGGTGCACGCTCCGTATCACACCGCCACCATCGTCACTGCCGGCGCCAGTGCATTCATCATCAGCAGCCTCCTCATTCTCTTGGTGCTCTACCGCAAAAAGGTGAGAGCCAATTCAACCCACAGTGCAATGACAACCATTTCGCCATCATTGCATTCTTACTGATTTTATGAATATCCAGCTTCTTCGTATAATAGAGTCTTTGCAAAAAAATACAGCTGGATCTCGATCGAGCGCTCGTTTCGGGTGTCTAAAGTAAACATGACGTTCGATCGAGAGAGCGATAAGACGGGCAGAAACACCATCAGGTGGAAACCTCGAGGGACTCAAACCCAAAAATGACAAAGCATTAATGACTTTCCAGGCTTCTGGAATTCGCTCCCTGCTGTGAAACTCGGAGCCTTATCGCTACCGAGATCTTCACAGTAAATTAGAGAGCGCTCGATCGAATTACGCTCGATCGAGATCCAGCTGTATATCGATTTTTTCAGAAGTTGGATTTAATGATAAAATTGAAAAATAGCATGGATTTTTAGTTTTTTTACCGCCAAATTTGTTATAATCATCGATTAAATATTGCAATTTTGAACCCAGCCGTGAAACGCGACGTGTTGGTGTGACTTCACTAGTCTGTATCATAACCCTTATAATTCAGGTTAGTGACGTCACACTAAAATAGAATTTGTCCATTGTGACTCAAAAAAAATTTATAACTACATTTATTTGTCTCATTTGTCGCGCTATCCATCGTATCGTCGATTTACTGCACTGCAGTTTTCATATATTTTTTGACATTTCGACGTTTTACCCCGGGTAGTGACGTCACGGCAAGATAGCGACCATCTCGGAGCTTTTTGAATAATATCATTTTTCAATTTCGATTTTCAGAGGCAAAATTAATTTTCAGTCGCTTAAAATATTTTTCACCGTGTTTTTTCAACCTCTAAATTAATTTAAGCTACTTTAAAGGCAGGTTAATTTTTCATGCAAAGACTCTATTACGATGAAGACTGCAATTTCGAAAGATCTGAAATTTTGAACATTTTTGGAGTCTGCGATTTTGAATTGTATTATAAAAATTGGGTAATCGGGGAATCAAAATTTAATTTGAATGAAAAGAACTCAATTTGAATAAAATTAAAAAATTCGAAAACTGAAAAATTATTAATTTTCAAAAGTGAAAATTATATAAATCGAGCAAGCACGTATAAAATATTGATTTCGAATCTTTCGAAAACTCGCGTATTGTTTGTTTTTTTTATATTGCTCTTTCATCTGAAAAAATTTTCATGCAACATTTAGAATTTTTTAATTGTGGTGAAAATTGTACAATACGATGCTGAATTAACATCGGTCAACTTAGATCCTCGAATTGTTTCACTACAGTCCAATTTTCGAACAAATCTAGGACGTCAGATTTGTGAAATGTTTGAAATTCGCGCTTTTCACCTTGCCCGTTACATAATTATATAAAATCGTTTTAGCTTTGCAAGTCATGTCACTGAAGAGGAATTTACATTAATTTCGAGTAAGAAATGGAATATGGTAATTCTCATAAGCACGCAATGTTCCCTCGGTAATAACTTTTTACAGAAAGCTAGCTTTCTGTTAGTTTCAATTGAGTTTGTCCAGATTTCACGTTTTCTGGAAACTTTCGTAACAACAAATTATAAAAACATTGGCAAAGATGTTTCATGCATTTATTTGTCGCGATGAGAAAATTTACCAGCAATTCAAATGTTCGAAACCTCAAATTTACGAATTTCCATTATCGAATCGTCAAACTTTCGAATGTCCTTGTTTTTTTTTTTTTTTTCAATTTCATCACGTTGATGAGATATTTAGATTATTTTTTTTATAATTTTGAAAATTTCCAGAAGAACAGTTTCAGTTTTTCGAAATATTGAATATAGTTGAAAAATGTACGAAGTTCGCGAATTGTTAAAGTGTTTCGAATTTGCAAAATTCCGTACATGTTGATTTTATCGTGGAAATTCCAAAAAATTTTAGCATGTCAAGGATTCCGAAATGTCCCTTTTTTACCATTTATAGGCTTCTCGAAGTTATCTAATTTTTTTAAATCCAGCACTGATCAAAATTATCCAATTTCCATAACTTTTAATTCTGGACTTCAATTTCTCAACTTCCTCCTCTACTTCGGAATTCGGATTCCACAAAATCGAGAGAAAAAACACTTGGAAAATATCCCGGTAAAAATGGTACCCTCGAAATAATACACAATTTTGTGATCGGTCAAATAAGCAAGGACTCGCCCACATCTCTTTCTTGCCCGCAATAATCCAACTCCCGACTGGCTTTTCTGACGCGAAAATATTGTTTGGTCGCAGATGCGAGCGAAAGAAAATTACGTCGTCAAGTCGGTGCCGGAACGTCACTTTCTCGCGAAAAGCCAGCAGCCTGTTTACGTGATTTCCGGAGTGGAGAAAGACGAGAAAAGACCGATTTAATAGGATTCGTTTATACGCGTATATCCGGGGTAAGAATGCATAAAGTTGGAGCGCGTTTCGACGCGGAAATTCGAATTTTTCGCGCGAACGCAAGGACGCGTGAGTTACGAGACTGCGAATCGAAAAATAATGTGTTAAATCGCAATCGTCGTGTGTCTGAAAAACGCTGTCGACCTTTTACGTATAGAATACACGACGCGATTTTACCACGGCACGAAACACGTTACGTAATTCTCATTTTCGAGCGCATTTTTCAGTGTGAGAAACTCGCGAACCGTTTTTGATACAAACGATTTTTTACGCTTTTTTCACGGCTCGAAAAGTTACGTTTGGGGACGTGATGGAGGGTTTTTTACGGGATAATTTAACCACGTTGAGATTATTTTCGCATGTATCGATTGTGCACGAAAAAAATTTTCGCATCTTAGAACGCATTTTAGACGGTAGTTGTAAAAGCTTAGAACTTGGCCGCACATCCTTTACGGGCGCGAGAATACAGAGCGGTCGCTTAAAGATGTGCGGATCGATTCTAATTTCTAGCTCTAATCACGACGTTTATTTATTTATTTATCGTAATATTGAATGTTACAGTGATAAATGGATCATTAAAAAGTATGTACAACAGTGCGTCTTTAACTTTACCTTTTTTGTCCTCGGGCGTTTTTTTAGTTTTGTCAAAACTTTTTAAGGTATTGAAGAGTTTTGTACAGGTGCATATGTTGCAGCAAAGTTACGAAATCAGCATTTCGATGACTTCGACTTTTTTTTCACTTTTGACTTCATAAAATTGTAAGTTTATAATCGCTAAAATTTGTTATGTTCAAAAAATTTTGTATTACGCTCGAAGGGTCTAAATTGGCCTCGAACGCGTAACCTAGCAACGGGAGCCAAACATATCCAAAGTAAACACGCCGGAACACCGAGAATTAACGCGCTTTTGACCAAAAAGTACGGATCGATCGCTTTTTTTATCTCCCAAAGTAACGATCAAAATTCCGATAAAAATGACAAGATGTGGAAAAGGCGGTTTGAAAAGTTCAGGTGAGTATTCAATATTCAACTCTTCAAAAAAATAATTATTCGCATTAAAATATCCAATAAGCAAAACTTCGTTTATATAAAATCTACTTAAAATGTTTAAAAATTAAAATTGTCTCGGAATTAATCGCCGAACTCAAATTCACACATCGCAAAATTTGCGAGTTTGGAAATTATCCAATCATAAACGAATAAAAATTGAACACCGAACAATAATTTTCGAAATCGACCCCTCGAGGGTCGAGAACACGCACAATGAATTTCAATTAAATTCGAGTGGATTTTTGATGGCAGTTTACAATCCGAACGGGCAAAATTATTTCAATCAACTGTCGACGTTTAATTCAATGACGTCCCATATTCGTCGTGTTTTGCTGGCGAAATCGGTGGTCGACAACAAAAACGAGCGGTACGTACGCGCGAAACAACGCAGGGAGTCGACGTCCGGGGTAAATAAACGACCAGATCCATCGTGCGAGATAATTGACAGATTAGCGTACGATACTGTGCATCATCCCGCTGTAAGTTACGCGTGCACGCGTCCACGATCCGGGTGGCAAGTGATTTATTCGGTGAAAAAATTTCCCGGCGAGAGAAAAATTTTTCATCCCGCGATACATTTTTTTGCTGGTTCATATGCATGCCAACAAAATGTACCCATGAGTAGATTTGGACATGAAATTTTATGCTGATTTTAGAATTCGTAATTTTTATTCATTTATAAAATTGAGTTCGTTAAATTTTCCTCGGTTTTTTTCTTTTTTCACTTTTTATGTTTTGTTCACTTTTTGTGGAACCGAATAGAGTTATCTCTCTCATTCTGAAATTGTCAAATTCGACTAATTTATAGTCAAATTTGACTAATTGGTCTAGCGGAAAAGACATTACTAGTAAATAGTCAAAAATGACTTATTGAATTAGAGAAATAGAGTTGACTACTGAAAATAGTCAAAAATAACTCATTCAAGTAGTCAAACGTGACTACTGGAAATAGTCAAATTCGACAATGAAATAGTCAACGAGTCGACTATTTAAAATAGTCAAAATTGACTAATTTGTAGTTAAATGTTACTAATCGTGTTGGTAAAAATTGACTAATCGTAATAATTAAATTTGACTAATTCATAGTCAAATTTTACTTATTGAAATAGTCAAATCACACTAATTCTAATAGTTAAAATCAACGTATTTGAAGACGAAAGTGATTAATCGAAATAGTTCTGACTTCATTCGCCTAAATGTGACTATTTTGGTAGATAACATACGACTAATGAAAAAGTATAATTTGACTATTTGAAATAATCATTACAGACGACTAATTGAAATAGTCGAATTTCACTATTCGAAACAGTCGTTATTTAAATAATGACTATTTTTTTAGTCAAAAGCTAAAACCACTAATTCGAATGGTCAAATTATTGACTAATTTGTAGTCAAATGATTTGACT
>JAPYZK010004523.1:0-10799 GCA_030522785.1 Platygaster equestris
TTAGCACGCATGTCCTGTCCCAATACCTACAAATGGCGCGGTTCAATTGGGGTCAAAAAACTAGTGGTGGGGGAATGAGATCAGCTATCCAGTGTATTAAAAAGATCAGTGTCCCGGACTCGCTGGCATTACCCCAAAAACCAGAAGCTTGCAATGCGAACCGGTCTTAAAGATACCAGCAACAGGTGCTTTTTCTCACTTATTCTTCTCTTTCTCGTGAATTGTCAATGCTTGTGTTGTGTGCTTCGTCTTGAACGCGAGTGACGCCACGCGAACAACCGTTTTGCCGCCATCTTCTTCGTGCAGCGGTCAAGCCGAGTCGTCGCGTCTGTCTTGAAACTTCCCAGATAATCTTCGAAAACTCCAAGTTTTTGGGAAAAACTCGTCAGCCCAGCCATGCCGGAATCTTTGGAGTCGATGGAAGAACGAGCTAAACGCGAGGAGTACGAAATGCAGCTGTACGGCATGGCCTCTGGCGAAATTGCCTTGATCTGTAAGAAGCCGTCGTTGAACGAACATTTTTTTCCTTTGTTCAGGTTTTCAGCATCGTTGTTTCGATCACTCGGCGAATGTGCTCTAGTTTCATGTGTTTTTTTATCATGACTAGAGTCACACTCGTCCAGTGTTCGGGACATTTTCAACAGAAAAATTTTGCCATTTTTGTTGTCCTTGTCCCATTGTTTGTTGTCATTGCTGCGATGTTTTTCGAGTGAAGTCGGAAAATTCTATCTTTTTTGGTTTTATTTCGATGATGCAGTTGATATTTTTCAACGATTTGAGTAATTTTAATAATGTACATTATTTTGTTTGTTTATTTTTTTACTTGTTTTTTGTACCACAGGAATGATCTTCAGTTTTTCGGGTTCTGTTTTTGATGTTTCAGGAATTGAATATAAGTCGTAAATTTTATTCTTAATTTTTTAGTTGATGAATTGACTATTTTTGACTTGTATATTATTAATATTTATGCAAATTATGAGCTCAGTCGATTCTGAAAGTATTCCAATTTTAAAGTTTTTTCGAGAAATCAGCATTTGGTTTTCATTTTACTATGCTGATTAGAGCAAATTCTGAAGTCTTGAAATTGCAAAATTTTCTTATTTTAAAACAAAATATTTAGCTAGTTTTATAAACTTCACAGTCATAGAAAAACCATTTTCACACTAGTTGGGAAATGTACTGTAAAGTCTTTGAATTCAATGCTGCGCATTTTCTTAATAAAAATTCATCTCAAGTCACTAATACTTTTGTCTGAACTAAAAACACCTAATCCTCAACATTAAATTTTCCAAGATTTGCTCACTTCGAAAGAAACATTTTTTTCCATTTTCAACTTGGATAAAAAATTTCACATTTGATTTGCCTTCCTTCTAACTGCTCAGAGTTTTAGTTGTTTTTTAAAATTCAGGATTCAAACATTTTTAATAATTACACTTTTAAATCTGTATTCAAATTACTTTTGTACTTTCAATGGAAAGACAATGTTGCATTTCACTATATTTTTCAACTCAAACATTTAACAACTTGAATCCGAACTTTTTTTATTCCACTTATGCATTTGATTTATTTTGGGATTTGGATTTTCAGTTGTTTAATGTTTCCATTCCTTAATTTTTGTAGAGCCCAATTCTCGAATAATGATACCCATCTGCAAGTTGTTGAAACATGAATGTTTAATTTCTTGTAAATATTCTCCATAAAATATATCATTTTCTGATACAGAAAAAGAAGTTCTAAAAAAATTTTTTTTTCTCTCATTTCTACATTTTTTCTTATTGTTTTATGGAAACAACTAAATTTATTAGCTATTTTAAATTTGTTATTACCACTCAAAATGAGTATCGCTAAATAATATTTAACAAAATACTAATCTCACAAAATGCAAATCATACATTTAAAACTAATTCCCTTGCAAAATTATATTATTTTTTATTCAATTTTTTGTAGTCAAAGAAATGGCACCAAGAAACTTGGAAAAAACAATTGACTCTTATAAATCGGGCATACTTCAAAAATTTCCGAGGGAAAAGCAAGCAGATGTGGAAGAAAGCATGGACCAACTCAAAGCACTGTACACAAAAAACTTATGCCGCCTCAATTCCCAAATCAATGTAATAACCAGAGTTCAACATTTGTTTCCTAATGTACACTATAAACTTGTAAAACTGAATTTTATTTTTTATTTCTAGAAGAACATCAATACATTTTTTGCCATTCCTGATAACGTTTTATTGAAAGAGGACAAAATCCAGTTGGAGAACTGTACATTTGAGGAGTACAGAAATGAGGTCGTGAAATTGGACGAGCTTCAGGCGAAAGCAAAAAATGTTTGTTTCTAAAATTGTATTTTTTTTTTTTGTTTTTTTTTTTTTTTTTTTAAATAAATTCTTGTAAATTACGTGGATGTTCTTCGTAGGCTATGTTGCTGAATGCCTATTTGATCAGCGAATTGGAAACACTAGATCAAGTTGAAGCCGAAGTTGACATAGATGATGCTCACAAAATGATCGAACAATCAGCACACATTCCACTTATGAAAAGTAGTGTCAAAACTCTCGTTGATGATCATAAAATGTTGAAAAGTCTAATCGCAGCTTTGAAAATGGAAAGACTTGCCAGGGGTTTCAATGATGATCATAAGGATGAAGATCAACAAACAAACGATATATATATCAGAGATGTCACTTTTCGAGATTAATATACAATACAATCTTTTTTACTCAACTTACCATATGTGCTATGTTTCGATAGGTAGTGTATACTGTGTAAGTAATAAGAGATGAAATAGACAATTTTTTGTAATTTTTATATAGATTATATATACGTGTTGATTTTTTTCAGATTGCCCCTTTTTATTTTCATTTATTGTGTGTGCTTGGTGGCCAAATAATTTTTTACTTATTTGATTATTTATATGGTGGTTGTTGAAACTGAATATTTAGTATTGCATTTCTAAACCTAATCAGTGTCCCTTAAATAAGTTCGGTTTTTGATAATTGTTCCTTTATTTTCATGTTTTTCTCCGTGTATTCTTAAAGTATATCATTATCAAACATTTTTAATGTTGAACAATAAGTATGACCTTCAGATAATAATTGTCAAAAATCTGTTATAATTGGTGAAAGTTCAAATAACGATTAAATTTTTAAAATAACCCGCGAAAATCCATCTACCAATAAGAAAAAATCTATACAAATTTTTTACCACAATTTAACACACGAGCATACACATAGGAATTCAAATTTATGAATAAAAATGCATTTTATTGTTCAAATCGCGATCAATTGACAAACAAATATGCATAGTCAAATCATCTAATAACATTTTTGACTAATTCAATGATCAATTTTGTTGATACGTGTTTTAAATGAACGTCATCGACAATTTTCGTAGAATTGCAGTTTGATTCCTGGAAAAAAAATCGGTTAGCAACAGTTCAGTGTTACATAGTGTGGAGCTTTCACAGAACCGAACAAAGCGGTTTATTGTTACAAAAAGTCGCGATTTTAATCATTTTTTCGCAAATAATTCATGAATAGATCGAATTTAATTATATAAAGCTTCATTTTTATAATGAAATTGAATCAAATAAATTAACAAAGAGTGAAATCAACAAAAATCGCCGCGTTTCGTACCAAAGAGATTCGAATTAACGGTTTTTCAAGGTAAGCTCTGTCTGAATTTTATTACATATACATGGGTTTTAAGTACGAGTTGTGCAGATATTTTCAGTTTTTGACATTTTTTAGATCAAATGGATATGAGCCCTAACGATGATTTCAACTTGAACTCGCTCGAGAAAGTGAGGCATGACGATAGCCACTTGACGGAGCGGCTTCTGGAGTTTTCCAAAATAACCGGTTACGAAGTTATTCAGGAAAATGGACAACGTCGAATTACTTGTCCGGATTTACTTAACGGTAATATCAATCGCGTTAAAGGAGCCGAAGTTTTTGTGGGTCGACTTCCCCGAGATTGCTATGAGGACGAACTTTGGCCTATGTTGGAAAAGGTTCGAAAGACTGTTTTTGCAATTTTTGATTAACAATTCAATTTTTTGAGTGGTTGACCCCCCCCCCCCCCCCCTGATTTTTGTGTAATTGTTTATCTCTGTTAATTATAATGGCACAAATATTCTTATTCGTTTCAACAAATAAAATTTATAACTTCGTAGAAATTTTTTAAACGTCTGTAAGTTTCATGAGTTTTCTTAGGTATTTGTGAACATTTTTTAAAATATTTCGCAACTTTCAAAATACGAATAATTTCAGTTAACCTTCGAAAAATACGTCCCCATGAGTCGCTAAGTATTTCAGAACATTTTCATTGATTCCGAAAGATAATTCAAAGTATTTGTTTTATTGTAGAATTTTTTTCTCAAATTCGAAATCTCGTATCTATTAATTTGTAGACATTTTTTTTAACTTTTGTAAGTTTCATAGTTTTCTTAAGTATTTGTGAACATTTTTTTTTAATATTACGAAACTTTCAAAATAGAAATAATTTTGGAGAACCTTCGAAAGATACGTCCCCATTCTCGTACTTCATATCTCGACTTAAAAACTTGAAAAAGGTTGTGAATTTTGCAATATAAATGGATTTTTCGAATGTTACCGAAGTGTAATAAATACCAAATTTCCAAGCTTCAAAAAGTTTCAATTTAAAAACTTTATTCTCAGATTTAGTCATATTTTACATTTATATAAAAACATTGTTTCTTCGATAGTATTTCTGAATTAGTCAGATATTAATATTTTAAAACTTCCAAATTTATGCATTTATCATCATAACTTCTGTATAAAATCTCATCATGTTTTAAATCCAAAAATGACAACGTTATTTTTATATCTTTTTCTAACATTTTAAGGTGGGTCGAGTGCTGGAACTGCGAATGATGCTCGATTTTTCTGGCTCTAATCGAGGCTATGGATTTGCTCTTTACCCGGATGCAAAAACTGCACGAAGAGCTTGCGAACTTCTTGACAAGCAAGAAATCCGGAAAGGCCACGAGATTGGCGTTGTTAAGTCCGTCGATAATTGCCGCCTCTTTTTTGGTGGCGTTCCCAAAGAAATGACCAAAGAAGAATTCCTGAAAGATTTGAAGACAAAGCTCGATGGCATCGTTGATGTATACGTCTACCCCAATGCTCAAAACCGGAACTTGAATCGGGGGTTCATTTTTGTTGAATTCAAGGACCATCGTTCAGCTGCAATGGCGCGCCGCCAACTCATCCCTGGGAAAGTGGTGTTGTGGGAACATGAGATTGCAGTCGATTGGGCTGACCCAGAACCCGGTGACCCAGTCGACGATGATCTCATGGAAACGGTAAAATTTGGCATGAACGTGTGCCACACGGTGTGATTGTCCCATTTTTGTATCTTTTTGGATTTTAGCCAAATTTGTCATTGTTGAAAAATTACCAAAGGTTGCAATTTTTTTCTTTTTTCCTCAGGTTACAGCCCTTTTCATAAGAAACCTTCCTCTTGACTTGACCCCTCAGCAAATGAAGGATATCCTCAACAAGGCCACAAAAGTTCCAATCTTGAAGTTAAAGAAAATCAACCACTTCGCTTTCGTCCACTATGAAACTCGTCAATTGGCGGAAAAAGTTTTAAACACTGTCAACAGTGAGTTCTTTTTCTTCTGGTCGAAATAATTTCCACAACTTTGTAGGAAAATGGCATTTTAAGTGAATTCCATGTTTTGAGATAAACATGAAATTGTTATGAAAATTGTGTTTTTTTAACAATTATTGAAAATCCTGATGAATGTTTGTAAAAATATACAATTTTAAATTTTGTAGAAAATAATACATTTTTGTCAAAAATAGTCAATATTTTCACATTTTTACAGAAGAAAATAACGAATATCGTTAACACAAGAAAATTATTAATAATAATTGTGAGCGAGAATTCGATGTATTTTGTTTATTCTCAAAAATGAAAATATGTGTTCAAATTCGGAATTAATAAAAAAAGGAATTCATATTCTTATAATGCTATGAATATTATATTACTTACATTTTTTGTTCACAGGAAATAATATAATTGTGTAAACGGAAATTTTCAATTTGTGGAAGATTTTTTTTCACCTGAATCATTTTTTGAACTGACAAGAAAATAAATAAACTGATTTTTCCAGAACCTAAAGGCATTGCTGAAATGCATGAATGGGAAGTTCGTTGGGCGAAACCAATTGGCAATATAAAAAACACAGAAAGACAAAAACACATTGACGAAGCCACCAAGTTGCAAAACAGCCGACTTCCAGAAAAACCACAACGAAAGAGAAATAACAGAAACAAAGGAAACAATCCAATTCAACAATGCTTGGCTCCTATTCAGGAGTATTCAATGTTTAACGTTTTGGAGGATTACTGCATGCAAACTTTTCAAGCTTTTTGCACGATCGAATTGTACAGATTTGAAAAACCCTTTGGCTTCAAGTGCCGAGTTAGTACACGATTTTTTGAACATTACAAAATATTTCTTAGGACAAATTCATGAAATACATGTTATGTTATTCAACAGATTCAAATTCTGAAAGAGAATTGTGTCCTTTTTGAGCACGTGCCTGATCAACTTATGAATACGGAACGAGAAGCCATCGACTTTTCTTCCTACAACGTGTATTGCATTTTGGGTGGCGAGGTCAATAATAATTGTGAGCGAGAATTCGATGTATTTTGTTTATTCTCAAAAATGAAAGTTTGTGTTCAAATTCGGAATTTTAGGTTCAAATGTTCGAAAATTCACTATTGAAAGCCCCAAATATTTGATTGTAAATTTAGAAATTCGGAAACATTGAAATTGTGGGAAATTTAAATATTCTTATGCTGAAATTAAAAAAAAAAAATGTTTAAGGTCGACTTTTAAATTGGTATATTCGAAAATTGTGAGTCTTGTATCATGTATTGGAAAGTTTCAACTAAAAATGTATAAAAATTTACATTTTATGTTGAAAGTTTGTAATACTTCATATATTTAACTGTTTTAAATATACACTAATTCCATGCTACCAAGTATTTATGTTGGAAAAATCCAAAATTCAGTAAAAAACAAAAAACAAAACAAACACTGACATTAAAACATACATATTTTTGTATTTCAGCT
This sequence comes from Platygaster equestris, assembly GCA_030522785.1. Classification (NCBI taxonomy): domain Eukaryota; kingdom Metazoa; phylum Arthropoda; class Insecta; order Hymenoptera; family Platygastridae; genus Platygaster; species Platygaster equestris. Next base: position 7,114 of record JAPYZK010004523.1, read on the forward strand.
CTGAGTTGTCTTGGATCTCTTACCAGCACACCCTTCCCGAATGGTGAACCTCCAATCGAGTTTTGTATGCTTTAAATTAATTCCAACTTGAGCTGCGAAAACTCCACTTTTTTAAAATTTCGTAACGTTAAATATTAGTTCATGTGACTCATGTGAGTATTAAAAAAACTTCTATATTGATAGATATTTGAGCTATTTCAACAAAATATTTCAAAAAAAGTTTTGAATGTAAAAGTACTGAAAAAAAAAGATATTTGTCAATTCTGCTACTGAAAATTCAGTGATTAGAAATGAAATGCAGTTTGAAATGTCCACGCAAAAGATTGGAAAACTCAACAATTGCGAATCAATAAATTGGAGTTTTCAGATGGATCAATAACAAGTTAAAGAATTTGTTCAGATGTGCTGTAAACAAATCTATCAATATTGAAGTTACAACTATATTTTTTCACTTTACAAACGCATTTTTTAATCATTGTTCAATTATAGGGACATCCAGTCCAAATTTAAAAACGTGAAGTGTTTTGTAACTTTTGTAGTAATTGGCATTACCTATGCCCTAGTGTTTTTGTTATGCATGCTATCATGTTATATACTTTTTATGCTTTTTCCCCTGACAAATTTTCAAAAAAACAACTTTATGGTTAAGAAAAACTGCTTTAGAAATGATTGTTTTTGAAAGAGAAAAATATATATTTTCGGCTTTTGGTTTCCAAAAACGTTGGATTTTTCAAATCCATGACTATAATTTTTCAGTTTTCAAATTGGCTAATTTCTAATGTTCATAGTGTTTAGACATTAACGTTTTTCAATTCAATGTTCTCATTTTTGTATTTTAAATTATAAATTTCCTTTTTTTCACATGTACATCCAATTTCGAAATTGAGGACTTTAATATTATTTAAATGTGAAAATGAAATTACTTGTAATCAAATGTATGTTTTTACATTATTTTTCTGTTTTTGTTGACTGATTATTAATTACTTATAATTTATTATTTATTATTTGATTCACTGTCATAAACATGACAATTATAATTTGAAAGAATTTCATCGAGGAAGGAAGTGAAGAGGGAACAGCCAACATTTGAATGTTGAATCATTGCATTTCTGAGTTGACAAATGTGTATATTTTGATTTCTTCTGATTATAATTACGAAATCAAACATTGAAAAATTTCAAATTCCAAGATTATCAGAATTCCCAAATTTATAAATTGCCTGCTTTCAATGTTTGTTTAATTTGTCATTTTTTGATGGCAAGTTCCGTAATGTACAAATATCGTTATTTACCAATATTTTAGTTTAAATGTTCGATGGTTATACTGAAAAAATGTTGAGTTTCCAGAGTAGAAAAAATGTCACATAGAAATTCGCCAATTTCGGAATGCGCGGATTGCTTGATCTTTCCATTAGATTTTCGAATACTTTTTCGATTTTTATATTCCAATTCTCGAATCGAAATTTTAAATGTCAAAATTTCTACATTTTCAAGTGTAGAAAATATTAATATTGAAAATTCAAATCATTAAAATTTCGTATGTATACAAAAATTTCAACATTCGAACAATTTTGTACCTAGTACTCCCAAATGTGTTAATTTATTTTAGAGTGTGATCAATTGATAAAAAATTTATATTTTCATCATACATACTTTTAGACATAGATCGTTCCCAAACTTTGTATTTTATATATCATACACTTCTTTAATACACCTCTAAATAAGTTGATTTCTCATTTCTTTCAGTAATAGTCATTTTTAAAGCAGTGTGTTGCAAAATTTGTGAGGGTTGATGTATTTGTAAATCTTGAATGTGATGCTCTCAGTTCAATTTTATCGTATGTCTGCGTATGTCTTTTAAGCAATTGCCATTAGACAATTGTCATGCATTCAACCATGGTAATCATTGTAACCATTGGTTTTTTTCTATTCGTCCGTTTGTCCGTACATACTGAAGTTTGAACATTGTTCCCTTATAAATTTTCCGAACCTGGTAACTTCAACTAAATATTTGTTAACATTTTATTGCAAGTCAAGTTTGATGACCTATACATTAGTTTTATTTTTATACGACATGTTTTATGTTTATGTATTCTATAAGGTCAAAGTCCATGCCAAAAAATCGTACATAGTTTATGTATAAACTTTGTGTTACTATTTGCTATAGGACATGCATGTAACATATATATATATGTCAGTAATCATAGTTCTCTGTTAATTGTCAACATGCCTAGTTTTTCATTTAATTCCCTATAGATATGTAAAGGCTTTTTAAATTAATCTCTTATAATGTCTATATAGGCCCTTCTGATGCAGTACGTTACTGGAATGTATTGAAAACGATCCAAAAACTTTAGGTAAAATGCGGCCATTTTTTATACGTTTAGTACCTTCCAGTAACCTATTCATTTGAGGATCATTTATTTTTGTATTTCGAATACATTTCCGCACCGTTTCGGCCCCTTTTTTGGGGAGAAAGGTAAAATTTTTTCGGAACATAACATAAATGAAGTGAAATAAAATAGGACAATAATTTGACATGGAGCTGCTTTATTTTCACTTGTGTATTTGAATATGTGACGTGCGCCGATGAAAGGGGGCTTACTCTCTGCATGGTGCTGCATGGCATGATTTTACAGGACGAGCGATCGCAGCTCAGCCGGTGCATTGGAGGTATAGGAGAAAGAGAACTTCAACACAAGTTCTGCTCCAAAATAACGCTCAACAAAATTTTTTGAATGTTTTTGAATGTTAAAAAAAAAGGCTCCAAACTTTCAAAATTTGCAGAACTTTAGGAATGGTAAAAGGAACTACGCATAAATTCCAAAATTCTTTCAATACTTGAAATAAATTTCAGAATTTCGGAACTTTCAAAGTTTCCTCATCTTCTAAAATGTCCAATATAAAATATATAATTGTCTGGATTTGTTTGTATGTATTATTTATTTTTTTTCGTAATTCGTGCCACCATCACCATGTGCTCTCTCACGTGATGACGCGCATGCGTCACATGGGAATGTTCGGAATGGACCGACTGAACAGATGAATCATCGACCCGCGGAACGCAACTATTGATTTTGCTAATTACTCATCAAATATTGACCTCTAAACGATAAAAATTACATATTCACGACCTCCAAACGATTTCCAATCGCCCTGTCTACTCCATTTACGAATTAAATACATTTACAACTTTTTGGCGCTAACATCATGGTCAAATTTTCATTATTTTTTCGAATAATTTTCCCTTACTTTCGCGCTATCATCATGGGGATCAGGTTTGGAGCGTGATAGGAAATTTTAATAAGATGCGCAATTTGTATAAAGTGATTTTATGAAATATTTTTTCCATAAAAATCCGAGATTTATGAAAAAAATGTACTTTTATAAATTTTCTGACATAACTTTATGAAAACCGCATGAAATTGCATGAAAATATTTGCAAATAGTGCAGTTTTTCCTGACGAGGAAAACGTATGCATTTCAATTTTTCGAAACGCCCGAGAAACCCTCATTTGAGTAGGTACAAGAATCCGCACCCCCCGCGGTCGAGAAGAGAGAACGTCAAGGCACGAGTAAAATCGTGGAGACTTCCGGTTTGGGCTTTGACAGGTGTGCATGTCCTGGTTTTTTGTCCCGCAATAAAGTGATCTCAAAAGTTGTTTCGGATCGCGTAAAGTTAAAAAA
>JAPYZK010004524.1:0-22555 GCA_030522785.1 Platygaster equestris
TTTTATCATTTTCAATTCACTAATTCGATCATTCATGCTATGTTCGTATGTATATAATATATATATATCAAATACATACGTCAGGAAAAAAATTACGGGGGGGGGGGTCGAACATTCGTCACATGACCCTTCGGGGGGGGGGGTCTTTACATCGTCCCATTCCGTCACAAGGAAGGGGGGGGGGTGGGTCAATTTTGACCATTTTTAGCGTCATGAGATTTATGGACGGCCCGTTTTTGGTGGGGGGAGGGGAACACACAAAATTTAAAATGGCCCAAAATACCATCTTACGTACAATTTCGAATCCCTACATATCACAGAATTTCCCCATATTCTTTACTTCCCCCCCCCCTCCCCTTGAAATCCATTTTAATAAACGTACCCGAATAATCTACAATATTTCACTATCGACGCGAAAACCTCACGAGACGTTAAAAAAAAGATCACAAAAAAATTTAAATAAAAAAAAAACTAAAACAAGGAAAAGATTCCGTGGAGCGTGATACGAGAACGTTTCGAAATTTAAAGCCGGAGTATCATGCAACGGCGGCGCGCAATTATTTTACTTTTTCAACGATCTCGACACATTTGCGCTTGTAGTATTGCGCCGGACCGTTCCGATCTCGGCGGGGTAATAGATAGAGCGCGATATGTAGAGCTCGGGGATCGGCATTGAAAAATTTATATCTCATAGTCTTCGTAGGCTAATGCCGTCTGATATAATTGAAGGCAAGTATAGACGGGAGAGTAAAGGTAAGGGTACGGTAAGGCAAGAAGGTAAGAACCGCGGGCGCGTACAAACTCCGCGGAGTCTAAGCGCGAGTTCCGGGTGATCTCCTGACCTAACCTCCCTCCCCCCTTGCCTCACCTGCCGCCCCCCTCCTCCCACCCCCACGCCCCAACCTAACCTTAAAAACACTCTCACGCTCCTGTAACCCATTCCCATACTCCCCCTATGGTCCCCACCATATCGGCCCTCTCCGTAGGGGACTATAGGACTATAGTATCTACCATAATGCCGCCGCCGCGAATGCTGATGCGGCGTGCATTCTTCGCGAAAACTTCCCGATCGTGCCGGAGCCGACCGTCGAAAATTTGAATTTTACCAAGTCACTCGGGACACAAATCATATCCTCGATACTGGATTGTTTCATTGTGTTGTGGAGCCTGAGAGTTTTGCCAGGACAGAAATTTTTGAAAATGTTGGGTATCGTAGGATTTAAGGGGGACCGAGGAATTGTTGACCTGGCTTGACCTAGGGCAAGGGATTTGGCGCGAATGAGACGGATCTAGCGATTTTTGACGGCATTTTCAATTTTTTCAGAGTATAACAAAGGGCAAAAAGTTGTTTTGGACGAATGAGGGTGTTGTATGCCGAGACGAAACCGAGGGATGCAATCGCATAACGTTTGGTGCATATGATAGTTCATACACACTATGCTTCCTGAATTTCGTTGAATTAAAATCCACTCAATTTGAGTGAAAATCCTGCAAATCAAATTTGAGTGAAGATCCAACTCTAAATGCGTGGAATCTCACTTTTTTTTAGTAATATTTCACACTAAAAAAATATAGTTGAATTAAAATAATTTTGTTGAGTAAAATGCCACTCTAAAAAGAGTCAAATTTCATGTATTTTGAATGGACTTCCCACTCAATCTTGATTTACAGAATTTTGCATCAAAATGAGTGAATCTTCACTCGACAAAATTAATTAGGGCCCAAACAGGGCAATAAAAGACGGTTTATTGCTCTGTGGTTTATAAAATGTATTAGAAGGAATCCGTTATTCAGACTACCGTTGTTTTTGTCATTTTTTCTTATATAGTTGGGTTGCAGGAAGGTACAAGGAAGGGGAAGCGTGCCATATTGTGCCATAATATCATGGGTGGTGTACCATAATAGCATTCCGAAGTATTTTACAGGACTGTAACTGGAGTGGAATCCTTTTATTAGGTCCTAACAGGCATGTAGCCAGGGGAAGGGTCCGATGGCCCAAAGCAACCCCCGGAATTCTGCGAATTCTGGGGAATTTTGGGTTTTTCATGAGAATTTTGAAAATTTTAAGAATTGTCAAGTTTTTAAGGAGGAGTTTAATTAGACTTTAAGAGGCGTTTAGAAATTTTCGAAGTTATGAGATATCAAAGTTTTGGAGAATTTAAGTTTTGTAGGCTTTCGAAGTTCTTAAGTTCTTGAAGTTGGGAAACTTGGGAAAGTTGGGAAGTTTCCGAATTCTGGAGATGTTGGGATTTTTTAAACGCCAAAGTTTTGGGATTTTGTAGTTCTTAAGCATTTTGAAGTCGAAGTTGATTAGTTTTTGAATGCTTGAAGTTCTGGAAGTTTGGGGATTCCGGAAGTTCTCGAATCTTGAAGTTTTTGAAAATTTCGGAGTTAGAAGTTCTGAAGTTTTAGATCTTTTAATTTTTGGAAATTTCGAAAGTTTTGAAGTTTTACAGCTCAGAAGATTGGACATTATTGAAGTTTTGGGGATATTGGGAATTTTCAATACATTTTCGAATTTCGAAGAATTTAAAAGAGTTTCGAATTTTTGAGATTTTCGAAAAACTGTTGAATTTTGAATTTACTGAAGTTTCAGAAATTTTGGGGGTTTTGAAGCTCTGGAGATTGTTGAATTTTCGAAATGTTAAAGGTTGAAGAATTTGGAAAATTTTGGATGTTTCGTAGTTTGGAAAAGTTTTCAAGTTCCGAACTTGTAATATTTCGGAAATTTCGAATAATTTTGATAGTTTCGAAAGTTTTGGAAACTTCGGGAGTTGTGAAGTTTTGAAGATGCTGGAATTTGAAAAATTCAAGTTTAGGGAATTCGAAAGAATTTTAAAGTGGTGGAGAATTTCGAAAAATATTGAAGTTCCAAACTTGTAATATTTTGCAAATTCCAGAAGTTTTCGAAATTTTGGAAGTTTTGCAAGTTTTGGAAATTTCTAAAGTGTTGAATAATTTCAGAAGTTTCCAAGTTACGGAGATTTCGAAATTTTCAAAATTGTTATAAATTTGGCGAATTCGGAAGAATTTTGAAGTTGTAGAGAATTTCGAAAATTTTTCAAGTTCTGAACTTATAAAGTTCTGAAATTTTGAATAATTATGGAAGTTTCGAGTATTTTGAAAATGTTGAAATTTCAAAGTTTGGAGATATAGGAAAATTTTCGAAGTTGTGAAGAATTCCAAAAATTTCCGAGTTCTGTACTCGTAAAGTATTGGAGTTTTTCAAGTTTTGATCGAAACATTGATCAATTTCGAAGTTCTTGAGCATCTTGGAATATTTTCAAATTCTAGGATCTCAAAATTTTGGCAATTCGAGAAGTTTTAAAGAAATCTAAAAAATTCTCAAGTATTGAATCCAGAGTCAAAAAAGTCGTAAGTTCCACAAAATTAATCATTCCTAAAATTCGAAACTCCCGAAAATGTCGGACATTTTCAAAATTCCGAAGTTTCGGAACTCCAAAACCCAAATTATTTCTCTAAGCTCAATCTTCACAACTCTCCCACAAACTTTCCTCAAAGTTCCTTTTTCCCCTCGCGTACCCTCGCAAAATGTAGAAGCACTGCGCAAATTTGTCCGAAAATACATCGAGGCAGAAAACATGTTTTAGAAACATCTTCGGTCCTGTACCTTTTTATTTTTCGTCTTCCCACCGCATTCACTTCTTATTTGAATGCGACAATATCGTTACCGTGGTAGCGCGGAACAATAGAAAGTATAACTCGCATAAAAAGTGCACGAAGTATTCGAGGAACGTTCATAATTCGCGTTACTTCAGATGCCGGATAAAAAACGAATTTATTTTTACGCCGCGGAGTATCCGATTTTTGCTGATGGGCGGGTCAAGGGGGCCTTTGTTGGCAATTTACTTTTCCGCAATTCTGTCAAGACCTCCGGACCGCAAAGGGAAGGGTTCGTCTCATTTCGCCGAAACATAGTAATTAACGATTGCGAAATGCAATATGTCGAAACGAACCGCGAATTTCTGCAGCTCTTCAACTGCAATATTTTCTTCGCGAATTAGACGATTTTTATTTTTATTTTTTTTTTTTTTTGGAATATTTTCCATTGAAATTCGTTCTTAAATACTCGAAAATAAAAATATTTCGAACTTAACTTTTTTTTTTTTCTTTTCGTAAAAAAAAAATAAAAAATAATAAATAACACAAAAAGTATTTTTAAAAATGTCAACAGTGAGAAAAGTACGCACTTTTCCCACGGCATTGAATAACCTAACCTAACCTCGAAATTGGTACTTTGAACGTATTTTCCAATAATACAAAAAGTAAGTTTAAAAATGCCAACAGTGCAAAAAGTACGCACTTTTCCCACGGCATTTAAAAACCTAACCTAACCTCGAAATTGGTACTTTTAACGTATAGCTATAGTAAAAAAAATACGACGCACGCTCAAGAAACGTCGATTTTGACAAAAAAGATGGCGATTATTACGATTTTTGTGAATTCTGGCTGGATTTCGTCCGTCGTTATATCAAACGAAAAAAAAATACACGTAGATTCATTCGTTGACCGAATTTTCCAATGTCCTCAAGTTCCGTAATAATTGTTTTCTACGTAAACATATGGTATTTAATTTAGTAAATTCAGATGATGAAACTCACCTTGCTGGAAATAGTTCGCTTTTCGTAAGAAAACACAGACTAAAGCCATAAGCTGCAACTGGGAAAGTCTTTGTCGCGTGGAGGGCGGAAGTGGCAGAAGATCACGTAGATTCGCGATTTCGGCGTTTATCAGGTCCCTTCGTAATTTGCTCGCGCCTTTCGTTGACTTGCTCGCATCTATCCTTCAATAAATATATACATTCTTAAATAAATAATTTGGAATAGGTAATGTTGAGACCGATTCCGCCAGTGAATGTTAGATTTTAAGGGGTGAATTTTAATTTAGCGTTTGAGTGATTTCAAGCGATTCATAAAGAAAATAATAAGTACCTGAGAATGGATTGAAATGGAATAGTTGACGTGACAGAAAGTTTGTTGATTCAAGAATTAATATTCAAATTTGGAAATCGAAAATTTTTTATATCATCATACTAGAAAGATCGACGACTTTATTTTTAGAATTTTTAATTCAAGAACTAACTGTAAGAACTTTAAATTCGAAATCGTGAATTTCAAAATCACGCAGTCGGAGCATTTTAAGGTTATACAATTTAAATATCAGGAACTAAAAGAATAATTTGTCAAATTTAATTGTCAACCTTGTAAGAACGAAATTTTCAGATCTGAGTTTCTAAAATAAGTTACTCAGTGACGAATTTTTTACTTTTTTAGCTTGAAAATTACTAAACTTTGGCGACCGACGGATAAAACATTCTTAACTTGATCAGTTCTGGAACTTCATATTTCCGGTTAGAAATTTCACGATTAAAAAGCTCGAATTTTATGGAATTTTTTGTTCTGAAAATATCCGAAAATTCGAAAGTTCTAACTGAAGAACTCGTTTAAAGCTGAAGTTTCTGACAGTTTTTAGTGTTCATTTTGACCAGTCATAATGGAATTTAATTGCCAAAATATCATGATTACTCGAAGAAAATTTTGTTAGTTGGGTTTGAATTGTATAAGAAATTGAGTTACGATTTTGTCTAGGTTAGGTTTCAATTTGGTCTTTACTTGGATCTAATTAAGTCTATTCCATGAATCTATAAATATAAAGGCGATGGTATGAGTGGATAAAAAGTATACAAATCAATTACTGAGTTAGTATTCTAATAAATTAGTTAAAAAGCTAACGCGAGTCTTATAAAGCAAGTAAGTTATGACCACATTGATTTAGTTGATGAGTTCTTGAGTAAATGAGTCGATGAGTGATTTAGTGATGAAATCAACCAATCGTCCACTTAGTAAGAAAATAAGTACGCCAGGAAGTGACTTGATTAGTTATTAACCAAACTGATACGTCAGGAAGTACATAAGACATTCTGTCAGTGAGTTCATAACTCAATGAATAATGAGTGACCTAAAAAATCAGTGAACGAGTAATTTGATGAGAGAATTAGTGACATAATGATTCAGTAAGAGAGTTCATGAGTTATTTAATAGATTTGTATATTATTAAGTGAGTAGATTGATCAGGAAGTGAGTCATTAACATATCAAGTCAGTTTGTAGGTTGACAAGTCAGTGAATGCGTGAGATAATAAGCAAATGAATGAGTTAGTTGATGAAAAAATCTAAAAGTTATACCCTTAGTAGAAAAATTTATTATTTTCTAAATAAGTCAATAAGTGACTTAATTAGTGAGTTAAAATTGAAGTCTACAAGTCAGGAATATTTCAAATAAGACATTCAGTCATTGATTTTAGGACTCATCAAAAAGTAAATGACTAACAAATTAGCGAATGAGTAAATTGATGAGAGAATTAATGACACGATTGAGTAAGAGAGTCAATGAGTGATTTAATCAGTTCGGATGTTATTTAGTGAGTATATTGATCAGTAAGTGAGTTATCAACACATTACGTCAGTTCGTAGATTGACAAGTCAGCGAATGCATAAGTTAATACGCAAATTACTAAGTTAATTAATCAAACAATCGACAAATTATCCACCAACCGAGGAAATTCGTGATTTTCTGAGTAAGTCAATAAGTGGCTCCATTATTGAGTGAATCAGTAATAAAGTCGACAAGTCAGGAATTCTGTGAGTGAGATATTCAGACATTGAGTTTAGGACTCATAAAAAAGTAAGTGACTAACAAATCAGCGAATGATTAATTTGATGAGACAATCAGTGACATGACGATTCAGTAAGTTAAGCCATAAAACAGTCCATGACTAATTCAATGAGTCAATTCGTTATTGAGTAAGTCACAGTGTTATTAAGTGAGTCAATTGAACAGTAAGTGACGCATAAACATAATATACCAAAAAAGTTATTGAAGGCATGTGTCAGTGATTTCGTAACTCAATATCTGGATTGTTAAGCAAGTTACTGAGTCAGTGGGTGAATTAGTGAAAAAATTAATGAGTATTTCACTGAGCGAGTGAATAAGTAGTTTGATGAGTAGTCAGGAAGTGACTTGGTTAATCATCAAGTTAAAAAATCAGGACGTCTGTGAGGAAGATATTCAGTCAATGAGCTCATGACTCATCTGACTACAGATAACTTCCTAGTCAAAAAAGTCAGAAAAGGACCAACCCCTTTTATGAGGAACTTTAATTGTTATCAGAATTTCCGAAATCTCATAAGGTCGATGAAAAATCTTATGAGATTCTTGATTCTTATAAGGTTGACCTTATAACAACAGCATGAAAAAAATTCTTGTACGATACTTTTTTTATAAGAATTTTCCTCTTATAAGGTTCTCATAATGTCAACCTTATAAGAATCGTAAATCTTACATTTCGATATAAGAAAATAAAATCTCGTGAAGAATTTAAAAAACTTATAAGATTTCGGAAATTCTCGCAATTCCTGTGTTTGCACAAACTTCGTGCAAATTCGATTCTCGTAAAAACAGATTCATTTTCAAAATTTATACACCCCCTCAACACACTGTCAAAAATTAAGCAGTTATCCACATATTCCATGAAACTCACATAATTAACATAAATGCCCGACAAATTCCAACTTTTTCTAGAATCCTGAACATAGAACCGCAAAGAACCAAACTCTGTCCTTTCGAAGTTGATACCGGAACCAAAACCTCAACCCAGTCAACATCACATTCACTCACTTCATGAAAACTCGGTTGATTTCCGTAACCGGCGATAAGGATGAAAACACGGGGTCGCGACGGAAAAGGGTAGATTATGCGGAAAGGAAACGGGAAAAGAAACGGCGTGGATGACGATGACTTACCGATTGAACATATTTCGTTATCCAAGGGGAGGACATTAGTGGTCGATGTTGGAACGTCGTCGAGCGGGACATCCGGGTCGGCAGGTTCTCGCGAAACTGCAGCTGTAATCTAACATCCGGGTCATAACGCGCTACTACACTGAACACGTGGGTACTTGCGGAGGCTGGTTCGGTCCGCTTCTCTCCTGCCTTCCTTCACCTTCTTCTTCGCCTCCCCCTCTGAACTCTCGCTCTCTCATCCTCCCCCTCGAAGAAGACGAAGAAGAAAAGGAAGAAGCGCAACACCGGCAACCTCTTGCTCCTTTTCCTATGCTTTTCTTCCTCCTCTTCTCCTTCGGGTCCTATCCTACTCTTCTTGGGATCAATTTTGGACAAAAAGTAATGTGGACCCCACGTGAAAAAAAAAAGTGTACACTTTTTTCTTTTGATGGAAATCTTATGTCTTCCCAGAGAACCACAGCACGGGAAATATTGGGATGGTTTTGTTTTTTGCCTTTGGGCAGATTTTGCTATTTGATATATATAATCGTAGCGTCGAATTATTCCAGTTTTTTGAGAAACTGTCATTTGTTTTGAGAAAATATATGTTCGACACAAAAATAATTTGTAGCGCGACGTATCGCGATGTCGCGTGACACGAAACACATTAAAGCGCGACACTTTCTTTTCTCGCGCAGTCCAAAAAATATATTCCACGGCACAAAAATATGTTGTAGCAGGACGTAGCGCGATGTCGCACGACATGAAATACATTGAAGCGCGACACTTTCTTTTCTTGCGCATTCCAAGAAATATATTGCATCGCACAAACATATTTTGTAGCGTGACACTTCTTTTTTCCTCGCGAATTCTAAAAAATGTATTCCACGGCACGAAAATATTTTGTAGCGCGACGTAGCGCGATGTCGCACGACAAACAATATATTGTAGCGCGACACTCCTTTTTTTCCTCGCGCATTCCAAAAATATAATCCATGGCACGAAAGTATTTTATAGCCCATCCAAAAATATATTCCACGGCATACAAATATTTTGTAGCGCGATCTCCCGCGACAAAGAATATATTGTAGCGAAATGAAGAATATATTGTAGTGAAACGAAGAATATATTGTAGCGCGACACTTCTTTTTTTCCTCGCACATTCCATAATAGTATATTTATCAACGAGTGCAGAAGGAGCTTTTTTTACGAATGTGAGGTTTGCAAGACGAACCGAAGGCGAGTTTTGCAATCACATTCGTAAAAAAAGCCCTTCTGCACGAGTTGAGGACTATATTTTTTCCAACAACGTGAAGAAAATGCGATTTTTGAAGTTTTGAGCCGTGGAAAAATCGTATTTTCTCCACGGCGTTGGGAAAAATATATTTCACGGCACGAAAATATTTTAAAACACGACGTAGCGCGATGTCGCGCGACATAAAATATATTATAACGCGACACTTTTTTCCCTCGCGCATTCCAAAAATTATATTTCATCTTATATATTTATACATTCCAATTATCAATCTCAAATATATTGACCATTTATTGTATAGTTCAAGAGCATACAAATTTCCCAACGTGATTAGGCACCTGAAATACAGTGGAGGCACTTTTATTTTATTTTAAAAAAAAATGAAAGATACGAATTAATAATAATTTACGTGAAATAGTACTATTAACCAAAACTACTATTGTTTGGTCTTTTTTTCGATGTTCTACTCATCTCATTTATTCCTTATTACGAAGCTATAAAATTTATCGAAAGGCAACCTTTTCTAAAATCTTCTACCCTATTCAGGAAACGCTGATTATTATCGCCTTACGCTAAACGACGCGCGTACGAAAAATGCTGCAATAATATTTTAATTGTATACTTAGTGAAGTGTTCACGAGAACGCGATTTTACGTCACGCGAACACCGCCAGCTTACTTTGAAGAAATTGTATAGCTGCTCTACCGCTCAAACCTTTTATTACACGTAGTCCAAACACAATATCTGACGAGAATAAAAATTCGTAGCTGATCCGTTTGAAAGGCATTGAAGATCACTTGTCACTTTTCCTATGTGTGTACTGGAGAAGTTTGCTATCAAATTTCAGTGAAATGTTCACTGCATCGTTTGATGAAAAAAAAATTTTCTTATTAACTATTGATTAAAAATTTATAAAAATTTGAGAAAGTATCAAAAAATGAAATGGATTGATAATATTCTCAGCAACGTGATATTTGTTATTTTTACTGGTTTTGATTATATTTTTAATGAACAAATGCTGATTTTTTCGTGTTCTACAGTCGTAATATTCTAATTTTGTCAAGTAGTAGATTTTTGTTGTTGTCGAGTGTTTGTTTTGATGAAAAATAATACGTTCGCGCTTTCTCTCTCTCGCCAGTGCCTTTTTTGAAAAAGATTCATTTCTTCTTAGCCCTCTCGATTCACTTACTAACTCTCTTTCTCTTGTCTTAACCCTTTGCCATCTCCCTTTCACAGGTCACGATCGCCTCCTCCCACTACCGGTAACTCGACTTTTTTCTCGTCGTTTCTGTCCTCTATTTCCTTGCTCTTTTTCTCGTAACAATGTCGCTAAGTTCAAAAATTAGCTCGTTCAACTTTTGAGCACCGGGTTACTTTTCGATAAAATGGGTAGTTTTTCGAAGTCAATATTAAAAAAATACGTTCCTAAAATGTCTAAATGCTGATCACCATATTTATAAATAGACGAGGAAGCTAAAATTAAGATAAAATATTCATCAAATTAGAAATTATCTTATAAAATACTGTTCACCATTTTATTACGAAAAAAACCTTATGTACATATGGATTCCCAACTCACTGCATGATTTATTACAAATTCATGTTCGTAAAGATAATACGGAAATACAGACCCAGAAAATTAGACCAACTGGTCGAATTCGCCATTATTCCTTGAGTAGATGATATTTAAAATAAATATATTGTTTTGTAAAATAGAAGTTTCTCAGTTTGATCTTCTAGTGTAGAAATAACCAAAGGACAAATTTCAAACTTAGTTTAACTACTTGTATTGCAATAATTTTCGAGCTAATATATTTTTAAGGATGCAAGTATAGAGATAAACCACACACTCACGTGTACGAGAAATTGTTGAAATTTTAGTCTAATTTTTTTTCCTTGGAAGATACAAGCCTCTTTGGTTGTAGCTGTTTCGCTGATTTTATCCTCATATCCAATATCTGGAATATTGATGTTATCTGAACATTCACGAGTTATTGATGAAACTCGTAAGAAGTTAGACAAAACTTACAAGAACTTAGAACACAGTAAGATACAGGCTCTTTAAATACAATAAACTTATCTTGATTAAAGTCCCTTAAAAACAGTCAACTCTTGATTCAAGTCCTTTGAATACAGTACATTCAACATTCGATTATATCCTTCTCAATATTCTTCACTACCGATATAACTATCTAAAGTGCAGTGAATTTTCAATAAATGTCCTCAAAATTATAATAAATTATTACCTACAAAGGTATTTCTATCAGGAAAGCGGAGCCGCTCCGTTAAACAATCTGGTCCGGACTCTTTAAACAGTCAAGCAATTCGATCCGGATCGGACTCAACGGGATCTTGGTGGATCTAGATGAATCTAGAGTATTTTTAAGTGAATCTTGATGGATCTGAAGTATTTTTATGCGTTTTTGGGGGATCTAGAGTGGAACCAAGTGGATCTAGAGTATTGTTAAAGGGATCTTGGTATAATAAATAATTATAATGTGACAGTTTTTTGGCGTTTTTCGCCCCCCCCCCCCCCCCCCCGGACTCGCCACCAGCCCCGTGCCCCCACTCCCCCCCCCCGCTCCCCGCACCCCCCCCCGTATGTGAAATTTTAAAAGAGACAATATTTTTTCTGTTTTATTCAATTCGATTTGATGACGTAAGAAATAATCGATATCAAAGAGCGTTTTTTTGGTCGCCTTCCTAGTTTTTCCCAAAGTAGATGTCATACTTGAAATATGCTGCAACAATTCGAATTTCTAAAATCTTATGAAATACCAGAATCCCAAAAAATTTTTAAAGCCTATAAAATTTCAATATTCTACTCAATTTACAAGTTTCGAGAATTTGGATTTCATCAATAGGGGCCGTCCATAAATTACGTCACGCAATTTTCGGTCTTTTTTTACTGCCTCCCCCCCCCCTACGTCACAAACTGTCACATCGGCTTGAACCCCCCCCCTCCAAGGTGTAACGTAACGCAGTGAGAAAATATGAAAGATATATACTTCAAAAAATTTTTTTTGTATTTTAGAATAGTTTGCAAAATGAACACAGTACAGACATACAAAGATTTTTAGAATTCAGGGACCAGTTATTTTCGGTAACCTTTTACAATCCAATGAATTATGTCGATAAGTAACCAAAAATGAATACATATAATAATTGTTACGTCACATTCTTCTCGACCCCCCCCCCCCCCCCCCCCGCCCCCACCCCCCCCCCCCCCGCGACAAGCCCGTAATTTATGAACGACCCCATACTCGTGGTTTTACAAACATTTCTAAATTTTCATATTTGATTGTAAAATTTAGGAAAAATCCCACTAACTACAGGATTTTATAGAATTTTGTAAAATGTTTGAAAATTTTTCATCACTTTTGTAGAACTATTAATTCCACAAAAATTTGCGTCGTCAAAATTTGAGACGTCACATAATCGAGAACTCCCTCCCCTCCTCCTGTCACAAACCGTCATAGATACTGCTAACACCCTCCCCCCCTAGGACCATGACATTATCTATAGAAGCTCCCTTTGTGGATCTAGAGTATTTTCAAGTGGATCTTAGTGGATCTAGAGTATTTTTAAGTAAATTTTGGTGGATCTAGAGTATTTTTAAGTGAATTTTGGTGGATCTAGAGTGGATCTAGGTAGATCTAGTGGACCTTGGTGGATCCAGAGTGAATCTAGAAGAATATAGAAGGATCTAGAATATTTTTAAGTGGATCTTGGTGGATCCAGAGTAGATCTAGAAGGATCTATAATACTTTCAAGTGGATCTTGGTGGATCTAGAGTATTTTTAAGTGGATATTGGTGGATCTAGAGTAGATCTAAGTGGATCTAGAGTATTTTTAAGTGAATCTATAGTGGATCCAAAAAATGTTGAAGTGGATCTATGTAGATCTAGAGTATTTTCAAGTGGATCTTGGTGGATCTCGAGTATTTTCAAGTGGATGTAGGTGGATCTAGAGTGGATCAAAAATATTTAGATATGGATCTTGGTGGACCAAGAGTGGATCTACGCAGATCTAGAGTATTTACAAGTGGATCTTGGTGAATCTCGAGTGTTTTCGAGTGCATCTTGGTGGATCTAGAGTGGATATAGGTAGATCTAGAGTACTTTCAAGTGGGTCTAGAGTGGATCTAGAATATTTTTAAGTGGATCTTGGTGGATCTAAAGTATTTTCAAGTGAATACTGATGGATCTAGAGTATTTTGCAGTGAATACTGATGGATCTAGAGTATTCTGAAGTGGATCTAGAGTACTTTCAAATGGATCTTGGTGGATACAGAGTATTTTGAAGAGGCTCTTGGTGGATCTAGAGTGGATCTAGGTGAATCTAGAATATTTTTGAGTGGATTTTGGTGGATCTAGACTAATAGTAGGGAAAGCGGAGCCACCTCGTCAAACATTCCGATCCGGATCGGACTCCACTGTTTATGTCCCAAGACCGTTTCCATAAATGAAAGTCTACTGTATATACATCCTTTTATAAACTAAACTTTTACCAAACACCACAAATATCCTCAACATACCTGACGTCGTCTCTCATCAGCCTCAGCCTGACGTTTCTGTAACTTTTCCAAGGTCAATTCAGGCTGTGGCAACTGTTGATCATCGTGCCGCTGAAACCTCGGCGGAGGCGTTTTTTTCGTCACAGATTTTTCGTCGTTTATCGGAATTTCGAAAGCCAAAGACTTGACTGGCCCCGAGAATTAAACAAAAACCTCGTAACATCGAAAAGGAAAAAAAGTTTATCTACCTCAGAGCAGTAAACAGCTGTCTACCGTCCTTGGACTTAGGAAAAACCGCGTTTGTTTCCCTTCGGTGTACAAAATAGTCTATTTCGTACTAATTACACAATATAATATTGTGATAGAAAAAATCATTACGTTGTTTTTCTGAGTTCCCAACTTTCGAGTTTTCGCGACTTCGGGATTTTCCATTTTCCGACGACACCGGTGGACTTTGCGCAACATCGCTGCTCGATCCACATCCCATTTCAACGAATTATTTATCGCGGCTGCAATCTACATTACAGTGAAAAGTTCAGTCTATAATTGTGGAGGACGAATCGATTTTGTGGATCGTAACATTTTTTTTTTTTTCGGAAAATTAGATAATGGTTAATTTGGTGTTCACTCGTATCGATTTGAAGTAAAATAAGAGTTCTGTACAAGTTTTAACTCACTCAATATGCGGAATCTTCCTTGCATGTTCGCTTCATTTCCGCGTAAATCGATAGTGTCAACGACTTTTCACTCTTTTCATGTACTTATCGCTTGTGATTTCCGCAAATTCGTACATGGGGAACAATTTTTCGAACTCATTAATTATAATAGATATTAGGAAAGTGGAAAAGTATGGAAATCATTCTTTGGTCTGTTTCTAGGTGTCAATGACGACGGACTAACGTGTTTGGCACACATTTCCTATATGCGGGAACACGCGCATGTATCAAAGAATTATTTATTGACCATGCAACGTCACGATAAGTCCTCGTTTACGCACGAGTATCCAGGAAGTTGGCTCATCCTTCGTTGTGATAGCGTATTCGTGTGTATTTTTTACGGTTGCGAAGGTTTCGTGTGTATTTTTAAAGTTGCGAATATTCGTGTGTATTTTTTAGGGTTGCGAATATTCGTGTATATGTTTTTGGGTGTATTTTTAGGGTTGCTAGAATTTGGAAATTTCAAGTTTCGGAATACTAGAAATACTCGAAATAATTAGACCATACTGAGCTATCTGCGAGAATGAGGCGCTTGACGGCCATTTTTGACTAGGGGATGATACGGGAGTGTTTTTTGATAACTCGCGCCAACTCAAAATATATATCGACCCTCCCTCAGTCGTGCTGAGTATACTTTCGTATTTTTTTATAGTATACTGTAGTTTTTGTGGTTTTCTGCGATTTTCTTTGGGATTCCGTATTTACTTGTAATTTTTCGTGGCATTTTTCAATCTTTTGTTCTCTCTAGGATTCTCCATATTTTCGTAGCATTCTGTAGTTTTTGTATTTTCATGTAGTTTTCTGTTGCGTTCTGTAATTACTTGTGGATTTTGTAGTTTTCTCTAGAATTCTGTAGTTTTGTTGGGTTGGTGCAGTTTTTTTAGCACTCTGTACGTCGTTTACTCTAGGATTCTGTACATTTTTGGAGTTTTTTGTAGCATTTTGTAGTTTTGTGTGATGTTATGTACCTTTTATTAGAATATTATACTATTTTCTATTAGTTAACGTATTTTTTTGCAGTTTTCCATAGCACTCTGTGTAATTTTCTCAAAAATGCTGTATGTTTTCTGTAGTTTTCTTTTGTAGTTTTCTGTAGTTTCCTCTGCGATTTCGTATATGTTCGTAATTTTTCATAGCATTCTGTAGTTCTCTCTAGAACTGTCTATATTTTCGTAGCATTTTGTAGTTACCCCAACAATTTGTAGTTTTCTCTAGAATTCTGTAGTTTTTTAGGATGGTGTAGTTTTTTACAACACTCTGTACGTCTTTTACTCCATGATTCTGTATATTTTCCGAATTTTTTATAGCATTATGTAGTTTTTATTATCGTTTTTTCTAACTTTATGTGGTTTTCCGTAGCATTCTTTTATTTTTTGTAGTTTTCTCTAGCACTACGTAATTTTCTCAACAATTCTGTATGTTTCGTAGTTTTCTGCAGTTTTCACTAAGATTTTGAATATTTTCGTAATTTTGCATAGCATTTTGTAGTTCCTTCCAAGACTGTATTTTCGTGGCATTCTGCAGTTATCCCAAGGATTTTGTAGTTTTCTCTAGAATTTTGTAGTTTTTTTCGAATCGTGTAGTTTTCTATAGCACTCTGTACGTCTTTTACTATAGGTTACTGTATATTTTCGAACTTTTTTGTAGCATTGTGTAGTTTTTTGCAGTTTTCTATAAGAATTTGGATTTGCTCGTAGTTTTTTATGGCATTCTTTAGTTTTTTATAGGATTCTCTACCCTGAAAATTTCGTAGTTTTTCTGGCATTATTCAGTTTTCATTAGAATTATGTAGTTTTCGTTAACTTTCTGTACTTTTCCGTAGTTGTGGAATTCTGTACTTTTATGCAACATTCTTTCATTCTCTTAAGATTGTAGTTTTTTGTATTTCTCGATCGATTGCACTCTGCACGTAGTTTTCTCTAAAATCATGTTTATTTTCGTAATTTTATGTAGCATTCTGTAATTTTAGCACGTTTTTGCAGTTTTCTCTAACAATCTATATTTTTTCGTAGTTGTTTACATCATACCGTAGTTTTCTACGGAATGCTCAAACTAAACTCATGCGACTGTATCACTCGGCCTCGCCTCAGGCTACAACACTCGCATTCGACCAAAAAACCTACACCGTTATCCAACGCCGTAGAAAAACTACGTAGTTTTTCTATTGTTGTCATTTGTCCATCCCCCCTCCCCCCTTTATTTCGATCTAGTACAAAAAAATACTTCGCAACTAGTGGAATAATAATGTTCCCAATCAAGTGATTCCTCCAATTTCACATTCGCTGAAAAACTACTATTACAATACTAGTTGCTAAACGTACTATTATTATAGTCCACAGAAAAAGAGCTGCGGTAGCTCGGTGGTCGAGCCACCAAGCTGCCAGGCTCGAGGATGCGGGTTCAAAATACTGGCGGTGTCAGATTTTTTTCTGTAGCTTTTCTGCTCGGACAAAATTCGGTGATTGCCAAAAGAGAATTGGAACTTACATCCGAGCTATATACCATCGCTTGGTTTTCCATGGTTCCTCAAGCGAGTCAATGGGGACTTGCAAAAATCCGTAGTTGACGTGAATACCGGTCAATATCCCTTAGAGAACGACTACCTATATTTGACCTATATAAAACCTATAAACGACCTATATGACATACATCGCACCTATAAACGCCATATATATTTAGGATATATTTGGCATATTTATGACGTATTTATGACCTATAAACCACATATATATGCCATATATGTTACTCTTACATTTTTTACAAGTGGGGGTATGTCACGGTCCATAACGACACCATCCATAAACTCATCTGCGCATGCGCGTTGAATTCGCTGAAACTCCTTAGGGCGGGAAATTTGAAATTATGTGTGCAGTATATCTATGTACATGCGATTTTCCCTAGGGAATTTCAGCGAACCTAACTCGCGCATGCGCAGATGAGTTTATGGATGGTGTTATGGACCGTGACATATCCCTGTAAGCCACATATATCTTACCTTCATCTGGCCTATATTGCGTTTATATATAACCTATATAAACCAATGCACGCACATATAAGTGGAAGCGTTGCATATAGGTCGTTCGGGGTCTTATATATCTCGATTATAGGTCATAAATAGGTCGTCTATAAGTCATATATATGTATTTTATATGGCGATTGTATGTCAATTATAGGTCACCTATATAAGTCACATATAGGTCATTTATAGATCTTATATATGTCGAATATAGGTCGTCGTTCTCTAAGAGTAGCATGATGATGAGAGTCCATGGCAAGGAGTGGGAAGGCAATTGGTAGGAAATGAAGGAAAGGAAGGAGAAAGAAAAGGAATTATGAGGATACTAAAGACCCCCATGGGGTATGGTTAACCACAGTTTTTTTAGTCCGCAGAACTGTAACATGGCCAATAAAACACGATTCTTCGAAACCAACATTTTTTATCACAAATAAAATATCACATTTCATCAACATAAAAACAATATAAAAATAATATCTCCTCAAAATCACAAGTTAATATGCGAATGGAACAATGCGATCGCAGGATCTTCGTGTTCACAAGTTATCAAAAAGTGACGAAATTTATCTAAAATTTGGAGCAACTGGGATCGGCGCAGATTCTCCAAGAACATAATTTCTTCTAAATGACGACTGCCATTGAAATGCCCGAGCCTACACAATTTGTCGAGCAGTATCAGATCGTCTGATGGAATGGAAAAATCGTCTGGCGGATACTCGAAAGGGTTGTCGGTTTTTTCGAATTCTCCGAAATTCAGACTTATTTCGTGACCACTCGTGTCGGCTGAATTCGGTGTTACGATGGACTTCACAGGCTATATTTTATTAAAAATATAAAAATAGTTTGAAACTGTAGAGAATTCTGAAAAATTGTGAACAGTTTTCGAAGAGTTTAAAAATAGTTGGTAACTGATGTAATTCTGATGAAAAAACTGCTGTGAGGATAAAACTCCCTGACACGCGTGTCTACAGCGTTTACTTTTTTTACGCCTGATGTTGATTATCTGATCAACTGTATTATTGTCAATCTCCCATTAAAAAAATGGAACTTACCTCCATATACCGAACGTACGTGTGCAACTGCAATAGCAAGTGATGTTTCAAAAGCCACACTATCATTTGCGCCAACTGAGTTTGTTGCTGATCCAGAGGATTCATCTTCTGACTAATTGAAGTTGGCAGAGAAAATTCACTAAGGACCTGTAAAAAAATGTAGTGTTAGTACAAGCATTGACAAATTCATATGGAATTAGAAAACCGTCGAAGAAAAATTACTTCTAAAAGGCCGAGTCCCGGAAACTTTTCCGGGAAAGTCTCCATCAGTTGCATCTTTATCACAGCGTCAGGAGCAACGACGTAAACGTTGCTTTCGCACAAAGGGTAAATGATCCTAGCTTTTGCCCAGTAGACCAAGTGGCCGGCCAATTGAAAAACTTGCGCCAGTGCCAAATCCGAGTCGGCTGCGAGAATTTGAAGACTTTTCAAAGGGCTGTACATTTGGATGAGGCGCTTCAGAGCTGGCGAAGCATCCACAGGCAGAGATTCTAGTAAATCTTGTGGTTCGACTAGAAGTAAGAGACCGTGATATGGTCGTAATTTGCTTAGGCATCTGCAAAAAAAAGTATGTTAGGCTATGAGTTGAATAAGCGAGCGATTTTGAAAGAGTGTAAATTAAAATTTTATTTCCTCAACAAAAAATCTTATCAGGCGAGCTTCGTGACAAAAAGGTTGCAACCTTCGTTGGTTGCAGGTTATAGGTTGCAATTGGGTTGCAGATTTCTTAAATTATGAAATGATGAAAAAAAAACTTGAAATTACTAGAATTTTGACAAATACTTCTGATTGATGAATTTTTTGATGAACGAAATTTAAAAATTTATAAACTCGCTAATATTTCAGTATTACCAAAATTGTAGAATTTTTTTAAATTACTGAAGTTTTCAGAACTACTTATCACGATGTTTGGAGCCTTCAAGATCATCAATATTTTCTGAAATTTCCGAACTATTTAATTTATCCTGCAATTTTTGGAATTGTTAGAATTTTCGAAATTTTTTAATTGCCAAGTTCTTTGGAATTTTTAGATTGATTGAAAATAACGTTTACAGCAAAAAAAACGTTTTCAAAGTTCTCACAATGTGAAAAAATGTTTCAATTGATAAATTCATTCCAATTGGTGAAATCCACTGAATTTTCCAGAAATGACAGAAGTACTAAAATTCTAACAAGTTCTAAAATTTTGAATTTCGAAAATATGTGAAAATTATTGTAATGTCTAAAAATCTCAAAAGTTGAAAAATTTGAAAGTTATCAAAATTCGCAATTATTTCAAAGTTTGTTGATACGATCACAATTCTTGGTATTCGTAGAATATTGTGTAATTATTTTTAAAATTGATTGAAATGTTAGAATTTCAAAAATGGTTCGAAATTCCAAGTTTTTTGACATTTTCGGATTCTCCATAGTTCACAAATTCTTTGAAATAAACCAAATGAAAGAAACTCGTACTTTCCACAAATTTTCGGAATGTACTAAATGTTCAAAAATAATGAAACTTCAAAATCCTCGAGAGTTTTGAAATTTATAATAATTTTGAAATATTCTTCAGTTTCAAACATTTCATAATGTTCAGAATGTTTTACAATTCTTAAATTCTTAAGATTCCAAAACTGTGAATATTTTCGACATCATTAGAAATCTAAATTTTTGAATATTCGAAATTTTTGAAACGTTCAAATTTTCTAGTGCCAATAAATTGTAGGTTTTTGTATAATCGACGAAATTTTTAAAACTGATAAAATTTTATAAATTCTCACAGTTCCGAAATTTAAAATACGATCACGGGAATTGAAAATAGCGTTCTTTAATGAGTAGAATGCGACTATTTTTCTATAATTCGAGAAAATGGCAGTTTCTATAAGTTTTACGTGTGGACAAACTGACTTATTTTTTTACGACTGGAGGAAAATGGTTTTTTTTCCAGTCATTTTTTACGAGCAAAAAAACGGGTATTTTTTCGAGAATTATAGAAAAAAAATATCTAATATGACATTCGAACTACAAAATTCTTTGAAATTCTTCACAACTTAATAACTCCAGAACTTCCAAAACTTTTTAAGCTTCAAAAATTCAGAAAATTTCAAGCTTTAAATTACTTGCGCATGAATTACTGCCAAGTTATATACGTTCAACGAGAATTCAAATATTTTTTCTAGATCAAAACGGAATTCCCTGACAATTTTACATTATTTTTCCAAGGCATTCAATTTTTCCCGACATTTCCAGGTTTCCTGAATTTTCCATGTGCGCAACAACCGACAGTATTATCATTAAATACAGCTTTTAAAATAAATAACAACTCAGTCAAGCTCTCGATATTGAACAATGAAAATTATGAAAATTCTTACAGAACCTGTAAATCATTTCGGCACTAACAATGACTCCTTGTTTATGACACTGGTGAACTTTTTCTGGCAAGCAAAAACTGATTTGTATCCACTTGTTGATCAAGGTATTTATGGTTCCGCTCGTACAAAGAGTGTTAAAAATTAACTTCAAATCTCGAGCTAGCGCACTCGTCTGCAGTATCGCTTCGTACGGAGATTCTTCTTCGTCGCTTTCTTTTTCAGACCTCAACAGAAATGATCATAATAATTATTGATTATAAATTACAAATTATTAATTATTAACAATCGAACAGCTCTATGAAATAACCGGTTGCGCTCTCGGGAAATCATATTACGCCCTATAGGATTCTCCGAGCGCACAACCGGTTATTGCATTGAGCAGTACATTGATTAATAATAATTACATGTAAGAAATTAATTATCGATGTTAAATTAAGTAAATTAATTATTCATGATAATAATTCATTATCGATTAATTATCGATGCTACAATAAATATGCTATTAGTCTGCTAAAAATTATAAAATAACTAAATTGTGCTAATTTTTCATCAGATTCTGCATTACCTCGAAGAAACTTCATCATGAACGCTGGCCATTATTTTTATTTCTTTCGATAAAAATCCCCATTTTCGTTCTCCGTGACACAGAGCAATTCCAAGCCTGAAAATATTTCGAAAATTGAAATTATTGTTCTTTTTTTTGTATGTAATAAAAAATTGATGGTAATTCTAAATTTTTTCTATGCTTCCCGCGTAGACATAAAAGAATCGAAAATCGGTTGAATTAGAAAAAAGTGGTGATTATTTATACGAAAACACTTTTTTTCGCAAAAATTGCAATTTTGCCGAACTTTAATTCTCTTGCGGCAGGATTTAATGTACATAAATGTGGCTTGAAACCCGAATTTTTCACTTTTTTTACACTTGGAAACTTTGAAGGGGTGCGTCAACTAATATCTTGATTACAATAAAATTAATTTCAGTAATGACTATACTAATGTGGTGTTATAATTGGTAATATTCACCTTTTGCTGAGGTCATAAAAACATTTCACCACTGACTGACTAGCTTGAGCGTGCAAAGCGAAAACTACGTTGAACAACATCGGAGCGTTTATTTCCTTCAATCCTCGAGCGGGAAACAGCGTCGGATGTCCGACAAATCGAACGTTATTGATCTTCAATTCGAATTTGGAATCGCAAAGTTCTGGTTTAACGGAGAATAACGTTGACAAAACCTCGTCTGGTAAACCTGATGTTGGACATGAAAGAAGCTGTGGGAAATGCATTTTTAAAAAAAAAGTTCGAATTTGGAAATCTTTGCACATTTGATTAGAATTTCTAGTAACTCTGATCTTTATGAAATTGTATAACATCTTCATTAATATGTCAGAATTTGCAGACTTCGGTGATTTTAGCTGAAATTTGAATATTTTGATAATTTTTTGAAGTTCTTACATTCTTTCAATCGTGGAAAAACCTTGGATTTTTTGGGGAGAGGGAGAACCATAAACTTCGGAATAAAGAAATTTCGAAGTTTTTGACACAAAATTGAAAATTTCAATCAAAAATTTTTCCAGTTATCAATCTAAGTTGGAAAACAATAAATGTGGGAATTTAAGAATTTTTGTAATGTCCAAATTTTATTATTTTTTTTATTTTTTTTTATTTCTGGATACTCACACCCTTGGCGGGTCTTTGAGGTTCAGGTCTCTTTTTACCTGAACAAATATATTTTTTCGTCCCACGTCCCACGTCCATGGCCGACTTCATTACACTACTTGGTATTCACGTCGACTTGGGATTTTCCCTCTATCGACCCGCGGGGGAAACCATGGAAAACCCC
>JAPYZK010004525.1:0-11003 GCA_030522785.1 Platygaster equestris
CGCGGGAACATTCGAGTAGGGGAGTCACTTTCGCTTGGCCATCTGGTGGCGGGCGCTCGAACCTCGGGGGGCTCGGTTTTGTATTAATTTATTTTAGCTTAATTAAAAACCGCAAAAAAGGATATATATACTACATACAACAAATTTCATGTTTGACATATTACAGAATTTGAAATTTCCAATTCTTGTGAATTACGAAATTCTGTGAAGGCAAAATATGTATATTTTCGAATTCTTAGACGATTCTATCATTCAAAGATTCAGAATGTAAAATCTTAAATAATCTTGAATTCATAATTCGGGGAATTCTCGGATTTTAGAGGGTGATTATCCCCTAGAATCTGTTTTTCGTCACTGTGAAACATTTTTCAACTCATTTAAGGATCTTACGGATTCTTTATCGAAATCACGTTCGTGTTTTGGATTTTTGTATTGCAATTCGAAAAATTCCAAATTCGCAGATATTAAAATTTTTCATTTTCAGTACTCCAGAATTTTAAATTCTGAACATGACATCTTGAATGAATTCAGAATTTCGACAATTTTTGGTATCCAAAAACTTTCAGAAATCTAAAAATTCCAACTTCTAATTCGATACATAACAGAATTTCAAATTTTCCTATACTTAGAAATTTAAGAACTTTGTAAATGCAAAATTTGAACATTTCGAATTAAAAAAACCATACTCCTAAACCCCCCCCCCCCCCTCCAAGTACAACCCCCTCACAAAAACAAAACACCACACAGCCCACTACACGCATTCGCGACGTTCAATCGGAATTAGTTGACGCTCATTTGCCTCCACTGCATCCCATTTCTCTCCGCGCCCTTTTTTCTCCTCCCGATTTGAAAATTTCATCCGGGAAAATGATAAATAAATAACGCCCCCTCGTAGAATAAATCGCGCCAGGAAGCTTTACGGAAAACTTTTTCATAAATACGCGATTTTAGCCGGGCGTTGTTTAGTGGAACGCGAGTGCGGAGAACAGGAGGGCGCGAGGAAAAACAAAAACACGAAAAAAAATGATTGACAAAATTTACGCGACTCCACGGAGTACCTTTTGTCGCGCATTTAGGAATAGTCGGCGGTATCTCGGCCCCGTTGGTGGACATGCTTTGTGTTTCTTTCTGCCCCAGTTTGCTCGCGAGCTAGACATACGGGCTCGAAAGTCCATATGGGAGGCGAAAAGGGCCGCTCCGATAAAACATTCACGCGCTTTGTGTATCTTGGGTTAAAAATACCCGCGTACAGCGCGTATCGCGGACGGCGGATGCACGAATATTTACAGCCGAGGCGTTAGGCACGTTCGACGTTTATATTTTATGCTTCGCTGGAAAAAGAATATCGTTTTATCCGGAATATCAATTTTCGGGGCTGAGAGTCATGGATATTCATCGTATTGTCGCATGGTGCTGTTTCGGGAAGCACATCGTCGACATCAATTTTTGAATTGCATATGAAAGGATTGATTTGAATGAAACATCCTCGACTTCATTGTCATTTATCGAATAAAAATCTTGAAATAGATAACAGAAGTTGAGAGAGAGGGGCGGGGGGGGGGGGGGCTTAATCATGTACATGAATTTCTGAAGTGATTTTAAAATAGATAACAGGAGAAGGAGAAGGGAGTAACTATGTACATGAATCTTATAAAGTGATTTTGAAATGAAAAATTCTAAGATAGGTAACAGAAGTAGGAGTGGGGGGGGGGGAAGGTGGGTCCAAATATACATGAAACGTCTGGAGTAACTTGTGCAATGATATTAATCTAGAAGGATTTTCCTTGAATTCAGAGGGTTTTCGGAATTTTAGGGAGAATTTTGGTAGAACAAAATTTTCAAAGGGACAAAAAATACGAAATTGTAGATGTTTTATAGTCTTTGTACTTTTCGAATTTATTTATTCCGAGATTCGAAATGCAGAATTTTTGATCCACTGAAGTCCTAAAATTTGAAAATCCGAAAATTCGAATATTCAAGTGTAACATTTTCCGAAATGCCTGAAATTTTCAGAATTTAGAATATCGAATTTCGAGATGACTAGCATTCAAGTCTTGAGTGCCTGAACTTTTTCAATTTTTGAATAAAAATGGGCGACTACGCAGCTGTCCTTTTTTATCTCACGAGAGCAGTCATTTAGTGAGAAAGAGAGAGAGAGAGCAGTAGTATTGCCCACCCCTGTTTTCAGATACATGAAATATGGGAAATTCATTTTTAGACTCTGAAAGTTCAAATATTAGAGATTTATACAATTTTAAAATTTCAAATTTTGATCTACGAGGTAAGTAAAGTGTAAAACTACTTCAAAACTACCGGATTCCGACATTGGTGATTTCTATATTTTTCAATTTGTGACGTGACCTTTCAAATGTTTTATTATACATCAAAAATTGGTAACTTCGAAAAATTTCCGATCATAGGTACATTCAAACTTGGAATTTTCAACCTGGATCTCAATAATAAATCATAGAATGTGAAAATTTTCGAAACCTAACAATTCTGAGTTACAAATGTCGCATTCCGAATTTCAACTAACGGAAGTTTTCACATTCCAAAATAAAATTCATGAAAAATGCCCAAGGAGACAAATTTTTCATTTTTAAATGATTAATTTGCCTAAAATACCAAATGTCGATCATTTAAATTTTGCATTCCCAAAATCCCTGAACTCCCAAGTATATAAAGTTCGGAAATTTTCCAATATTCCGGAATCATAATTCGAAATGTAGATAAGCTAAATTCCTTGAAATTTCACAAATTCCGATAATAAACATATTTCTAAATCCAAAATTTAACATTCAACAACTTTCAGTTCTGAACGACTGTAAATTCTCAATTTCAATGTCTACAAATTTAAAATTCTCGAAACTGGAATGAACAATACTAAAATGCGAATTTAATTCCAACTCAATATAAAAAAAGTACCTTTATCGGTTAAAAAATATTCATTTAGGGCCAAAATACAGACTTGAGTGGGTAATTGGTAATTACGATCCAACATCCGAGAGTTCTCCAATTCTCAATTCCAGATTTTATACTCCAAATCATATTATTCCAGACTACCAAAAATCGTTCGAAAATTCTATTATTTTCATATCACAAATGCAAGTTTCCGAATTTGAATTTTGAATTTAAAAAAATGTCCAAAAAACCCTTGAATTCCTCGAAAAAGATTTTTAAGGTTGAAAAGACCGATTTTAGGGGAAAATAGCGCTCTATCTAGTGGGGGCGCGCATTGGCTACCTGGTAACCTGATTATAACAGCTCAGAAAGAGATGACGAATTCCGGAAGTTTCGAAATTCAAATTTTCCAATTCTGGGACTCTAATTCATCAGAATTCAGAATTAAAAATTCAAGGTACTCAGGCACTCAATATTCACAATTCAGTATTCTTTTTCCTCTGAGTATTTTGTTCCCCCAAAGCCTTAAATTTGGGGACGAACTCGTTAAACTAGCTTCTCTACACTGACTACCAATTTTCATCAGTTGTGTTGTTCTGATCACTCATTTCGTACGACAGATTGAAGTGTACACCAAAATTTCCAAAATCATCCCAGTATTCAAATACTTTATAAAAATCCAAACTTAACTCTATCTTATTTTTCTGCGAGGAACCCGAATTCTCCAAAGATCTGAATTTAATCCTCAAAAACCCGTTTCTCCTCCTGTTCCTCCATCAAACATCAAATCCCAATCCAATATAAATTTCCAAAAATGCCAACCAACATCCCAAAACCACCCAAATTTCCGAACCCCCCGAATTTCCACTTCTCGTTTCAACCCTGTCCTGCAGCAAAACGTTTCGCGAGAAAAACGAGAAAAACGCCGGAAAGAAGAGGACGAAATAAACCGGCGCAAGGGGTGGAAAGGAGATATTCCCTGCACCCAGACTTCGATTTCCTGCTGCCGCGATAAGCCCTTGCAAAATTATTAACGAGATCTCGCAAATTTATTCGAGCTCACCGCCGCTCCACATTCCAAAGACTGAATCGTAATCGAAGAGTTTCTTGTCTTTCCCCAACTGATCGACAATCGGGGATTTGTTTCCCCGCGCGTTACAACTTCTCGGCTCCGCGAGCGTTCGACTTGACGTATCGGGGGGAAATAAAAAGCGAGTCGTGCGGAACGATAAACGTTGTCGGAAGCTTTTTTCCGTATCGATGTGGAATGAAATGTTGTTCCGACGATCGGTCTAATTTTACGGCGATCGGTTGCCACTCAACCTGCATTTCATTTGGGGATCGCGGCACGCAAATAAGATGAATACGAGCGTTCATTTCCAGATGGCTTTTTATCATGTACGGGGGTTGTTGGTTTTTTTAATTCCCGACGTCTTCGCGGGGATCTTCCGGCTGTTTCCGGGAATCTAAATATTTGCCCGGCGCCGGAACCGCTGACGATGGCAAGTGATACCCACGTTTGCGGAATCGCACGGTCTCGGTTTCGGGAGTCCCGTATGTATTAAGCATCGACTGCTTTTCGGGCTGAATTTGTGGAGCGATAGTTTGATGGCGGGTGTGTGGGGTGGGATCGAGTCGGGTTGATTCAAATTTCGGGAGGGAAGTGTATGATTTCGAAGGATGTAATTTTGTTGTGGAACGGAAAGAAGCCTTAATTTGGTCGGAGTTGAAGGGAGGGATTTTAGGTTTTTTGACTATTTTGGAATATTCACGATGTGATCAACTTTTTATCGAAAGAATAAGAATGATGAATGAGAATGCGACAGAGTAAATTTAGGTAATGATTCTGATTTCCTGATATCTCGAAATTTACATTTAGAATTCCAAATTACTGGAACTCGAGAATGTTTGGGATTGCAAGAACAGTGAAAATTATGAATTCAAGGTTTTACAGTTCGAAACTTGGAATTCTGGAGAAGCAAAAATTCTGAAATTCAAGTCTAAAAATTTTGAAATATTCTAATTTGAATCGAAAATTTCGAAATCTCGATTTTATTTGAACGAAACATTCCAAAAATCTTTACATTGGTCGAAAAAGGAATTTCAGGGGCAAAAGACGATTTTGGGGGAAAATTACCCGCTGAAAATCCGAGGATTTCCAGAATTGTAAACTCAATATTTCATGTTTTAAATATATGCATTCTGGACTAGCAAAACAGAAAAATTCGAATTTGAATCGAAATTTCTGGAAACTTCTTTACTAAAAAAAATATCCCAAATATTCTTGAACTGGTTTAGAAGCGCTTTCCAGGAGCAAAAGATGGTTTTAGAAGGTAAATTACCTCAAACAACTCGAGAATGATCCGAATGAAAAATTTTGTATATTCAGGAAATTTTGAAAATTTGGCGTATTTTGAGAATTCTCAAAATTGTATAAATATCGAAAATTCTGAAAACTACGCCAATTTTTGGAAATCTGAAAATTTCGGAAATTGCGAAAACTAATAATCTTAATATCTGAAGCGTTGAAGTGATCGTATATATATTTCTGAAAATTTAAATTTTCCTATAATTATGATTATTTTGAGAATTTAAGAAATTCGAAATTGAATCAGTTTCGAAAATGAGTTTTTGAACTATTCAATATCTCAACAATCCGAGAATTTTAGAACTTCTGAAGATTTGGAATATATCAAACATCTTCAAAATGTTGTTTCTTCATCTAGAATTATGAAAATTTAGAGGATTCCTAGAATATCGAAAATTTTGCAACTTGTGAAAATTGTGAATCTTGGGAATTATAGTTAATTCGAGAATTACACGAATTTTTTTAGAATTATTATAATTCCGAATATTTTATAAATATTGAATTTCTATAAATTCCGCATACATAATACATTTTGAAAATGACGAAAATTTCGAGGATTTCGTAAATTCAAAGAATTTCCAAAATTCGGATAATCTCGAAAATTTAGAGAATGTTGAAAATGTAGATAATGATAAGGATTCTAGAAATTGTGGACATTTCGTTCATTCCAAAAATTGCATGCTTAATTTCAGGAAAAACTCGTAAATATATCGAAATCTGAAAATTTGCACATGTCGAATATCCCAGCAATGTTAAAAATTATAATATCGTCGTTTACGAAATTCTATCAATTCCGATCATTTCGTTGTTATTCCAAAAAATGTGAGCGCTTTAAAAAATGTTTCATTTTTATGTAACTTTTTTTTATTCTTTCGAGAACACTTACTGTTCCATCCTCTATATAACTCCGTATATATATATGAACAGTTCCATTGCGAGAAAAAAAATCAGAAAATTCTTTTCTAATCTCTGATGAAAATAAAATTGAAGAGGTAACACAACATCCGAAAAATCCTTAAATTAGTTGAAAAAATTCTTTAAGATGCATAATGCAGTTCTAGGAGGTGAATAAGCTCCCAAAAATCCGAAAATCCTCTAAATGCCTTATTTAATATTTTATACTTTAAATCTTCAAATTCTTGACTACCAAAGTCGTCCAGTGATTTTTGAACTTATTATCATACATGAAATCGAAGAATTTATCATTTAATTCCCAAAATTCTTATCCAACAATAATACTCCACCCAAACACCTTTCCCAACCAAACCATGCATTTCTACGCAGTTTCTCTGTACCCGAAAGAAGAAAAAAAAAACAAGCTGAACTTGATCGGGCGAATGAAAGAGGAATGACGGAAGTCACGTTGACTTTGAAGTGTTGCACGAGCCTCTAGAAAATTTTCAATACAAGAGCAATCTATTTTCACCACGCTATTAGTGCACCCCAACGATCGAACTTACATATTGCGAGTTGCGGCCACGTAAATAACAACGTCTCACACAGAAAAGCTCGATGGCAGCATGCCACTCAAAACGGCGCGCAATCGCGTTTTATTCTCAAATGGCCCATCGCCCTGAGGTCAACAATTTATTGTCACGGTATTAGCAAAATGATTAGATTGACGGGCGCTCGAGTTAATGCACTAACTTCCGTACGAAATGATTATCATTACTCGCGTGACTGCTTAATTTTCATATTCCCAGTCGCATTATGTCTATGTCCATTAAGCAAATTACGTCAATTATTCGAGAAATTATCGGTACGTGCCATGTAAATATCTTCAGTAGTTAATAGAAAGACGGTTAATGAATTCGAAATTAGTTTTTTTTTTTTTCATCATAAATTTATGATCATGTCATTTTTGACGCTTTTTTTTCGAAAATTCTGAACATAAATTTGTTATTTAACATCATGACCTCTTAGTATAGTTGCCTCAACCATGTAAATAGTAGCATTTGCATTGACCGTATATATGTTTCATACAACTATAAATATGGTCGTACCAATCATAGGTATGCTTGTAACAACCATAAATATAGTAGTACGAACCACAAATATGGTTGGCACAAATGTTACCATTCATATGGTTGAGGCAACTATACTGTTTCCTCAGTATAAAGACAGTTTCCACCCCGCTGAATTTTCCGCTTTTCCTGCGCCGCTGAAGAACTGCATCGACAATTTTTAACCTTTCGCTCGTTAAACGATATCGCGCAAAATTGATTACCCGTTCCACGAAGTAATAACGTTATTTGCATTCCATTACCGCCGGATTATTTTCAGAGGTCGGAATTTGTCGAGCACGAGTCGAGTGATATTGAAAAAAATGAGAAATGCTTAGATAGGGAAATCGGAGGTGGCGACAACCCCGTGCATCCCTCGCATGTTCGATGTACTTCCGCAGATTTAAAAGAGCGCGATCAAGTGGAACCCTCGAACGAATGGGAACCCTCGGATCTTCGAGACTTTCCTTTCGAAGCTTTTCAGCCGAAATTCATATCTCACACGCATTTCCATTAACGATGGGCTCTTCGGTTTTCATGCATGTGAATTTCGCGCTGTCGTGGATCGATCGGATATGAAGAGGAAGCAATTGCGAGGGAGACGTTGAGAGTGAAATATTCGAGGAATTTTGAATAGGAGAATTTCCGATAGTGGTTTGAAAGACGATTACATGGAGCGATTTGGAAAAGATTTTGTGAAATTCCTTGAATGAGGGAAAAAACTCGAAGAAAAGTTTTGCTGTAGGTTGGGAGGTAGGCTTCAATTTGAATTATTTTTC
The DNA here is from genome assembly GCA_030522785.1 of Platygaster equestris. NCBI lineage: Eukaryota > Metazoa > Arthropoda > Insecta > Hymenoptera > Platygastridae > Platygaster > Platygaster equestris. The sequence goes on from JAPYZK010004525.1 coordinate 8,052, forward strand.
AATTATTTCATCAATTTTGTGAAGCTACATTATCCAGATCTACTGAATACATGTACAGTGAGATTAGGGATTCTATCAGTTTCTGGAATTGGAAAAGTTGATGAGAAGATGTATGCTTCTATCATATTTCATAACTGTGGTATATTTATGCTATATCTATGAGTATCCGTGACATATCAGTACATATCCATGACAAATATGTATAATATATATATACATGAATATTTGTGATATATCTATAGAATATCAATGGATATATATGGATATTTATGACATGTCTATGGATATACATGTTATATTTATGGATAACTACGTCATATCGATAGATATCTATGACAAATCTATATATCTATGGATATCCATGGATAACTACGTGACATCGATAGATATCTGTGACAAATCTATATTATATCCATGGGTATCTATGGGATAAATATGACACACTCATGGTCATCTATGACCTATCTATGAATATATATGACAAATCTATGGGATATATATGGATATCCATGTTATATTTATGGATAACTACGTAACATCGATAGATATCTATGACAAATTTATATAATATTTATGAACATCTAGGGCATAACTATGATATATCTATGAATATATATAACAAATCAATGAGAAATCTATAGATATCCATGTTAAATTCATGGATAACTACGTCACATTGATAGATATCTATGACAAATCCATCGGATATCTATGAATGTCCATGTTATATCCATAGATAAGTATATCATGTCGATAGATATCTATGACATTCTATGGATATATATGGATATCTGTGACATGTTCATGGATATCCATGGATAACTACGTCATATCGATGGATGCTTATGATGAATCTATAGGTATGTATGACACATCTGTGATGTCTATAGATATCCATGTTATACCCACGGATAAGTATGTTACATCAGTGGATATCTATAGCATATCTTCGGATATATATGGATATCCATCACATGTCTGTGAATATCCACGTTATATCCATGAATAAATATGTTACATCGATGGATATCCATGATATATCTTTTTATGTATATGTTATATCAATAGATAAGTATGTCATATCAATGGATATCTATGACATACCTTTAGATATCTTTGGATATCCATCACATGCCTGTGGATATCTATGTCTTATCCATGGATAACTACGTCATATCGATCAATATCTATGACAAATCTACATTATATCTATGGATATATATGGGATAACTATCACGATATCTATGACGTATCTATGGATATATATGACGAATCCATGAAATACCTACGGATATCCACAATATATATGTGTAAAACTTTCTCGTCTGTTCATCATAAACGCTTATATACACAACAAACAACACAAAGATGGAGTTCAAGAGGCCACTCAAGCTGCAACTTGCTACACTTTCACAAGTTTCTCCTCTAATTTGCCTAACAACTAAGTGTATCTCATTGCAATACACTGTAGGAAGAAAGAAAACCCCCTCCACCTCTGAAAGCAAACGAGAAAATTCTCCTGTGCATAATAACGTCATATCTTCATTTGCATTCCGATCTTTTGTTTTCAGGTCCGACCAAAGTTCGCAAGAACGACTGTTTCCTAAGAAGCCCCGCAGGACTGGCTCGTAAACCACAGTGCTACCTTTGTGCATGCGATCAATTTCGTAATGCATCATCCTCGACACGTAAATTTATCGCAGTGTACCATGATTTCATGCGGAAATTCGATGATCAATGATTCCGGAATATTTGGAAAGCAGCGGCGACCGAAATTTGAACAGTGTGGAGACACACGATTTATTTCCGATTACACAAACGATGATAATAATTAATCACGACTGACTTGATCAGTAATTCAAACGAATCATTTGAATTTCACGATGGGGGGATCAATTGAGGGAATTATGTAGAGTGTATGCGTGGCATGGATTTCGTAAGTATGGTATTGATAGATGGGTTGCCATTTTTGGATAATCCGAGACGTAAATAATATGTTTTTTTTTTGGCATTAATGATTGATATTGTCAATGATATACGTTTCACTAGAATGAACTGATATTTATCCTTTTCAGTAAACGAAATCGTGTAGACAATACCATGATTTCAGTCAAGTAGCAGAAGATACCGTTAGTTGGGGCAAAAGGAAAAATATAGTAAATGAAGGATAAAAAATCTGCGAAAATAATGTGAGATTCCTCCAATCATAAAGCCTAAATTAAGACAAGCGAAAATAGATTAAAATGAATTTCCTGCATTTTGCTCCAAAATATGTATGGAAGTTACTTTTCTCTATCAAAAGTAAGTTTTAATATACTCATTTATTCAACTTCGTTTATTTATTCATTTAATGTACGTATCTCCTTTTCCCTACGTATTTGCTAGACTTGTTGCCTTTTTTACACTACATTACACTGATTTCTTCGGATTACCAAGACATGAATTGATACTGAAATAAAGTTTTCCTAATACTTGCCCCAACCAAGAACCAAGTGTCCTAGTGGTCGAGTTTTTAAACGGTATGAAGTTTTTAATAAATGTAAAATTTTTTCGAGTTTTATCTGAAGAATTGTGTCGTCTCAAAGTTTTGGAGAATTATGGAATTCTGCAGTTTTGGTTTTGAAAATTCGATTTTTAGTGAAATACTCAAAGAATTGAAAAATGCGAACGTTGTTATAATCGTGAGTTCATAGAGTTTGAAAGTTCATTCGGCGATTTTGAAAGTACTGGAAAATTTAAGTCAATGAAAATTATGTAGTTTTGAATGTCTTGGAAATTTTCAATGTTTTGATGTTTACAAATTTGAACGAAACAGAATAATTTCGAAGTTTCGTCGCTTCAAAAATTTAGGATCCATGAAAGTTTCGGAGAATTTAAAAATTCTGCAGCTCTGGAGATTTTGGGATTTTTGTGTTTAGATAATTTTAGAAAATTCAAAGTTTCTGAAAATTC
>JAPYZK010004526.1:0-11339 GCA_030522785.1 Platygaster equestris
ATTAACGTAAAAACGTAAATCCCCACTATAATTCAACAATTCCTACTATAATTTGATGGTAATTCCTATTATAATTCCTATTTATTCCTATACTGAAATTTACAGGAATCATAAATCAACTAGTTCTAGTCGAACAACTGACGAAAAGCTACCAACATCTTAAACGAATATTTTTGTTGAATTTTGTTTTTATAAAATATGTGAACGTTTAAAATTAAAAAATAATACCCTACTACCTCCCCCACCGCTGCAAGACTACGCCACTGCGCGCATAATTTTGTTGGAAACTGCACTGGAAATTTCATCAACTTTTTGTGTGTGTGTAAAAAGATTTGATTGTTTCTGAGTGTTGGATATTTTATTGCATTTGTGTTGTTTCATTAAAATACACAGACAGTCCAGTCAGTACGCGGATTGAACTGGGATACAATTTTTTCTTCGCTTATAAATTGCGTGCTGTGACAGACATATTTTTTCAAGATGGTTGAAAGAAAATCTGCGATTTTTTCACCAAAATTGGACATTTTGGTAATCGCGGCGATAGACTTGGTAAGTATTTCTCATTTATATATAGTCACAATTTTCTACATCTCTTTACTCTGCTCGTGAGCGAAAATCGTCCGATGCAAGTGAATTTTTCCGGAGACAATCGTCTATCGAGCAACCGTTTGTTGAAAAAAAAAAATCGTTTATTAGAATATGGTTTATCAAACATCGTCTGTGGGAGAGTTTTTCCAGCGTTATAGAGAATTTTCAAAAGATACTTGTTTTGTGAAACGACACTGTTTTTTTAGTGAATAGTTACTACATCGAAGTCAGGAAATGTGACAGTTACTCACAAAACATGTGATTAAAGACGTTTCCATAGACTGTTAAGAATATTCATAGACATTATTTCATATATAAATTGCATTTTAATCAATGCCAGTGGAATTGTGTCATTCATTACCGTAGAATTAGTACAAAATAATATCATCAGTCAATGAACTACAATTAAAACCAATTGTAAAATTATTCAATCGCGATATCGCGATATACTGACACCAAAAAATTCATGAATCTTCTTCAACCTTTTACCCATTAACGAATTTTACTCACAATGGGATACTTTATTAGTTGAAAGGGGATAAGGCTTATCTCTTCGTGCTATTGGACGATAAAATGAACCGTATAGAGATGTCATTTAGCACATTTTCCTTTTCACCCCCTTCAGTCGTGTCAATAGTCAGTCACTTAAAAAATCGAACGAATTTATATTGTTAATATTTTTGTTCCAGATCATGGCGGCGCTGGGTATAGTTGCTATTTTTGTTTGCTCTGGAGAAAAGATTGTAAACCAAAATTCAAGAAAAATGGGAGTTCTTGAAGATCTAACAAATATGCAAATTATTGTCGGAATGAGTGTCTTGACTTTAATAACCATAAGCATGCTATTGATCGCAGCTGTCCAAAAGGTTATTTTTGCAATTGTTTTTTACACCACGTGGGTCTACGGACACTTAATTTTTCTAAATTTTCATCGTGTTTTTTTTTTTCATTTCTCCGGATTTTAATCATTGAAAACCGAATTCATGCTAGTTCTTCGTTCGTACAAATCTGATCTGGAGACCTAGAAGTTTTTAAAGAATAACATTCGTAAGTTCTCATACTCCGGAATAATTATTGAATTTTTTTTACAGAAAACAGATGCATTTTTTTGGCCCTGGTTTAGTTTACGACCTATCGGATTAGTGGTAGTGGCATCACTCTCATTTTCCACGTTTTCCAAAGATATGACATATGGCTCCGTAATTTTCGTCGCAGGAATTTTTTGTAAGTTTATACAACTTATTCATACTTATAAGTATACTTAGGCAACAATTTCTCATTCTATTTCGTTAACTTCAATTTATTTTTATTTTTTAGGGTCGCTTTTAACATGGATCTTGACTTTTAAACACTACAAATTTATTATGAAGCTGAAGACTTCACCAACGACAGAAATTTAATTAGGTGCAGTGTCGTGACATGTTAATAAAATAAAATTTTCGTTCAAATACAGGTTTTTTTATGGATACCCATTTTTCTGTCTACTGTAAAAGGGCCCTTTAAGTAGTACGTAACGCTGTCTTTGGTCCTTTCAAGACCATCTACACCCTAAGTTTTTCTAATGCTCTTTGTTGTTAATTATCATGAATATTTCGAAGATCGTTCAAAGTGTGTTTTATTGTTCAGATGAACTTTGAATTGTTTGTACTTTATGATTCACCGATAGCTTCCAAACTTTTCTTTGAATATGAGATGGAGACATTTCGTGTAGAATTTTTTTTTATTAAAAAAATCTTATCTTCCATCAACGATAAGATATCACAGATCTTTTTTCCATGAATTTTACTGTCTGTTCTCATCGGCTCCCACCTGATTCCCGCCAACTTACGTAAATTCAGCGCATCATTCATTGCTCAGTGTTAAGAGTGATTAGAAGTACGTATTGTTAGAATCAGAGTGCGAGTGGTTTTCTCGTCCAGCAATTTCTAATCACTTTCCAAGTGAGTAAAAAGAAGGTTCTCATCATCAAAATCAATTTTGTGAATATTTTAGAACCTCACTTGTTGGGAAATCGTAATAATTCGTTCGATATCAGATAACTCGTAAAAAAGGGTTGTTTAAAAAGTGAAGGATGTTTCCATATCCGAACATATTTTTATAAATGAAAGAATGCAAGCGATTTGGAATTGTAGTTGGCAACAGTCTCGAATTTTGCAAATTCATTCAATGAAGTCGAAGACAAAAATATACTACTTGACCCCACGACTCACAAAATTTGGATTGGAATAGGGACGGTCGTAAGTCTGCTTGTGAGCAGCTTATTGATAGCAGGTTCACAAAAGGTAAAATTGTATTGTATACAGTCGGTTCAAGGAGGTGGGGGAAAGACAATAAATCTCGAAAGATGCAACAAAATCGGGAAATTAATCCTGGAATGGATTCAAGTTCTTTAGAATAAACTGTGTCATATTTGAGAGCTTTAAAATTGAATACGACTGTATAATAAAAAATTAAATATGTATCAGTCGCGTGTTTTATTAGATTTGAATTTTTCCCATGAGCGACAATACAAATTATCGAATGAACTGATTATGAAAAACTAAAACTCTATAGGAAATTATTTTCATACGTAACGGTTCGAATACTTGGTTATGAATCATTCGAATTTTTTTTCATATCGTACTCGTGATACATATTCGATGATAACAATTTAATCTACACTGGACAAAATAATCCGTTCCGCTATCAAATGATAATTTTACCCCCAGTAAAAAAATAATGTAAAACAAAATGAGCTCTATTTTATAAAACGATGAGAGGTAAACGAAGTATTCTAATGCTAAATTTGCATTCTGCTTTTATATTTTACTCGCAGTTAGAGTACATAAAAATGGCCAAGTTTCTAAAAACTGCTTCATTTTAATCTCGTGAAAATATTATTTTTGAGTTTTTTATCGAATTAGCCAAGCGCGATTTTTGTTCGTTAATTATCGATACTTAAAATGATGTTTATTAGAAAGATGTCTTGAAATTTTCTGATTTCGATTTAAGTCAATCTTTTTCGTCATTCACATAAATGGAGTCATGTGAAAGAAAAAAGTGGGCCACTGTTAGTTCAGGACAATCCGGAATGGAACGTTATCAACTACAAATTCTTCTCATATCAAAGTACTCGGTGTGTGACTAATAGAACAAAGTTTACTATTTTTCTCAGGTAGGCATGATTATTTTCGAGCTGAAAATACATACATTCATGAGCATGAATGGAATGCACATTTTAACAGAAATAAAAATGCAAAATCGATCATGAATCACGTTTCGAATAGTGTCTGAATGCTTAAATAGTGGACTCAAGTTGGTCCGAATTGAGTCCTGATCGAGTCTTGAAAGGGTCAAAATAATTTCAAGATCGAGCCCTCATTGGGTCTAAACTGAGTCAATCTGGGGTTGAAATCGTGTATAAATTCTAAAAAAAGTTTCAAAGAATTCTAGAACAAGTCTCAGTGAGATGGCTATCGATGTGGAATTAAAGTAAATTCTGAAAATTGTGTCAAAAATCCGAAATCGAGTCTTTATTGGGTCTGAATCATGTTTTGATCAAGTCTAAGTAGCTGGTACAAGTCTAATTTTAAAACTCAATTCCGACTGGCTTAGATTAGGAGAAATTGAATACTTATTCGAGTAAGTCTGAATCGTATCTGAACATATCTTAAAGTTCGAATTGGGCGAAAAATTCATCTCAACCGGTTCCAACACAAATCATGTTCAAACTACACAGAAAACACGTCTAACCAATTTGAGTTTTAATCATGTCCGGATAGTAACCTTCCAACCTACGGAGCGATTAAAAATCATCGAAATGACATGCACAATCTTTCAGACCATTACAAAAAAGGACAGTAAAGAACTGACGCAACATAACAAATATAATCTCAAAAAACTTGAGCCCCCCAAAAAACCGTCATTCATTTCCAAACGAAAAATCATCGCTTGATCATCCCAATTTCCCAAAGCAAATATTTAGCACACAGCCAGCTTTCTCCAGTGTTTCTAAATTACATTTCACGACCTGTCACGAAACGTGGGTGGTGTCACTGCGAAAGTTTAATAATAATCTCTGCAAACGAAACCACAGAACATGTTCTACTCTGATTTTTACTGAAAACTGATCGGTTATTACGAAAATTCGACGGCTATCGATTACTCGAAGGTGCGAAAAATGCAATCGACGACTGTTTATAAACAATTTTTTGTGCCATGTTCTCTCACCCGGAATGTTTATGTTAATTTTGTCGCAAAACCGAACATCCTCGCGAATGACAAAAAGGGTTAATGAATGTTGCGAAGGTCAGTGACGATCGAATTACGCGTTCTCCATTATGACACGCTTTGGAGATTGTTATTATCACGCTATATTCTGCACATCGGTAAACGAGAACCGTCATTCGCGGTTCGGTACTCGTGTCCAGTGCTCGTCTCGAGAAAGTAATTGCTGCTTTTTGTAAAATTAACGGAAATTGAGAAGTGAGTTGATTGGGATTTCTTTGTTACATCGTGTCTTAAATTCAGTGAAGAGTACGGAGTGTAAAAGTGGGTATTTTTAAAAAGTGACGTCACTCTGGATATTTTTTGAGTATTTAGGAGCTTTTTTATCGAAGTTACAAGCATTTTTTTCAATCTGAAAACTTTTTGAAAGTCTTCAAATTCAGGAAATCAAGAATCTTTCAAAATCTTGGATATTTCCAAGTTTGCAAAAATAAATGAAAGTCGTAAATTCTCCAGAATATTCAATGTTTTATCAGATGATAAAAATATTCAAATTTTTCATACCATTTCAAAAAAAAACTTCTAGAAATCCTTATAAATCATGACAACAATTGTAAAATTTTACGTAAATTGTTCAATGATCCTTCAAAATTTCGAAAAATGCCTCCAATTTTCAATGTGCGAAATACACCTTAAATATGATGGACAAAGGTTGAATTCTAATCAATTTTTTCATCAAACCGCACTAAGAAATTATCCCTATTCATTCGACGCTTAGTATTTTCCGAATGCCTACTTTTAATTACAAAAATCGTACTTTTTCACGAAAGAACGAATTTTTTTGTACCTGTCTGCCACCAGCTCGTAATTCGAATGATTCATGCGTCGATTAGTTCTATTTTCACCGCGAAGGACGCCGCATCATGTATAGCATAATTTTATTATGCGAGATCTCGCTCATCTTATTCGTTTACCGGTCCTACAGCTCTATGACCGCATACGTGCGTGCAATGTTATCGATCTTGGTATCAACTTTACGCGTGCTGATAAAATGATTGCGATCGTTAGGTGCGAGGCCATTCAGCCGCGGGTTTCATAAATTCCGCTTTCATGTCATTTCTTAATTGATCGAATGACTCACTCCGTTTGTATTGTCTCGAACAAGAATTTCTCTCCCAGCCGAGATGGAAACCGAAACCTCGTGTTATAAAACATTTTGCGCTTTTTTTTTTTTTTTGAAAATCGTCAATTTTCCGAGAAGTCAGTATGAAATATCATTACTAAAATTTCTGGGGTTTTTTCTGGATTAAAAAATTAATTTGAAAAAAAGAAAAACGAGTTTAGAAAATAAAGGGCGATATTTCCTGTGAAAATTCGAATTGTTGTTTTGTAGTGCGAAATTAATTTCGAGCAAAATATGGCTTGGATTAATGCATTATTTTGCCAAGTGTTTTCAAGTGTGTGGACGAGAATAGCTAATTACGTCCACTGGACATTTAATGTCCAGTGGACGTAATGCGAGTTTTTTCTATTTTATTTACTTTTCGCGTTCGGGCATTTCGTTTCATCTTATCGAGGTGAAGCCATGATTAATTACAGCAAGGACACGATTTCGTAATGCATTTTCTAGAGGATCGATTTTTCTGGAAATACGGTCATTTTTCCGATTTTGATGAGCAAGTGGACACGTGTGGTTGTATGAAAAAATCAATACGTATTTTGTGTCACGTCAATATGAAACAGATAGTGTCATTACCCAAATTGGAAAATTACCAGGGATGGGCGATTCTATTGCTCTCTTTCTCTCACTAAGCGACTGCTCTTGTGAGAGAGAAAAGGACAGTTGCGTAGTTGCCCATCCCTAAAAATTACACATTTTTTCCTTAAAACTGATTCGAACGAATGAAATAACGTTTTGAAAATGGACGTTTGCTATCAGAAAATTGCAGAAACGTTCAAATCCTGAAATTTCTAAATTCGAGCTTCCAAAAGTCTCCAAATTGAATTTCAAGTTTCCAAAATTGAAGACTCTTTGGAATTGGTTTTCAAGAATGTTCGCATCAAAATTTCACCTAGAAAATGTGAAAAACTTGGTTGAAAACGTACTTTCAACGAAATAAAAATGAAAGAATATTTTCAGAATGAAGCTGGCAACATGTTGTGGCTGCATCACTTTGCAAGTCGGTACAATAATCATCGGAGTACTTTCACTGGTAAATATTCAAAATAACAAAAACGATTCCCATGAAACTTGCAATAAACCGATTTATTCTTTCTTCAGCTCGGATCGATTGGAAACGTTCTCCATATAAGTATTGGAGAAGCAATGGAGAACACTGGACACATTTTCGATCGTCAAACAGAGAATATCATTGACATTATAATGGGTGTCATTGGTATAATCGCTAGTATTTTGTTGCTCGTTGGTGTGCACAAGGTAAAAATCGTGGATTCAAACAAATTTTTTCAATATTTAATTTTTGTACTTATTACGATAAGTGTCAATTGAAACAGCATTTCAAAAAATTTTCTTATGATTCTCTGATTGATAGTTTTCCCTGACCTAATACATCCTGTCAATGTAATTTTTTGGAAATTATGTGTAAAACGTAATCGATGATGATTTTTTTGCTCAATTTTCCAGAAAAACGCCAATATGATGGCTCCTTGGCTCATACTTATGGGTATTGGCCTGATTTTGACAGTAATAAGAGGAGTCTTGTTGCTATTTTCGGCCATTGAAGTAGGCCTGGGAGTGCTTATTTTCGCAGCTGGTGAGACTCTTTCGTTTTCACCGAAAATACGTGTATTTTATCGAAATTCCATACAAATTTTACTTTTATTTCAGTGTTCGTCTACCTGTGGTTGGTTGTTTATAGTCATTACCACGAAGTGAAATAATGTAAACCAAAGGAATATTCTGTCGAATAACAAACGTGCGCTTTTGTCTATAAAGATGATTTTGTTACCATGCAATGTGTTCCAAATGTGCTTGATGCGAATATTTACACGTGAAAGTATATTTTATATTATTTGAAATTAATTTTTAAGTTTTTTGATACGTTTGTATTTTATTGCATGATCGAAAGTTTATAAAAAATTGTGAAATATATGTTTTATGAAGAACTATTAAAGTAATAAACGAAATAGACATTTTTTAAAGTTTGATGAAATTTTACACTAATTATTATTTTTGTTATTATAATTACCCATTTTTTCTTCGAAATTAGTCAAATGTTTTGAAACATTCTGAAAGTTGCATCCATTTCGCAAAATACGAGAGATTATTGAAAAAAAACTGTTCTCGAAATTATATAAGAAGCTATTAGAAATTTCCACAAAAATGATAAACTGAACAGTTGAGTGATGTTTCGAAAAATTTTTGGAAATGTTCAAAAAGAAAATTTGTAAAACAGCTGTGTTATACAGCCTGAAATGATTTACGTATTATTTTTTCATGACTAAAAATTATATTTACCGAGATTTTCGAATTTTTATGAACATGACACTCGAAAGGGTGAGGGGGGGGGGGGGGGGAATTAATATATTTCAAAAAATATGTTCAAAAATCATGACATCTCACGAAAGAATCCTTAACAAATTATGAGTATGTGTAATTTGTACAAACTCAAAATGCAACAAAAAAAATTTCCTAAATAATATAACGGTTACTGCCTACTCACATGAATATATATATGTACATCTTATGTATGTATATCTAGGTATGTATATCAAATACTCATTAGTAATACCCACGGCGGTCAAGAATTCGGGTACGAAATTTGAATTTAAATTTTTTCCGCCCAATCCATGATACATAGATCTTCTTTACCGACAAGTGGTCATGCTTACAACATGAACAAGAACTGAAATTTCGTACAACATAACCTAAAACTTTGTTGTTGTGATAACTGACCATAACTGACTGTTTGACGAACTGAACAGCTGCCGTATATGTTTAAAAAGTAATCAATTGATCAATCTCTGTATAATTATAAATCTTGTAAGTATAATTGCGATTACCTTATCAGATGTTATCCAATTATCGCGATGCTTTGTCACTCGAAAACTTCGGTCACTTTCGCGAAAGAAACGAACTGAAACAAACCCAAACAAACACTGATTGCCTTTTTTGACCAAAAACACGGATGAATTTTGTGTGTATCTCTGTGTGTGCATTTTCATACTTCTGAAACACATTTGTATTGTTTTTGAAAATTACGTCGTAAAAAACTCGGAAACCAATCCTCTAGTTTTCACAACAAATATACTTGCATAAATTAACATTGTTAAAAAGTCGTCTTATTCGATTAAATTGGATTTTTCCGAAAGGTGAGAATAACTAGCGTTGTACAATCGTAATTGAACTTATCAGTGCAAATTGAAATTTTGTTGTCAATTACAATCTTAATTGAACGTATCAGTGCAAATTTACTAGAAAACGTGCAAAAACATTCATCAAGTATCACAATTGCAAAAAAAGTCTCAGATTTCATACAGTTGTTTAAAAATGATGAGAAAAACTTGGAACCATCTTCGAAAAGCTTTGTAAATTAAAAATTTATGAAACCTATTTTTTGAAAAATTTTAACGATATATATCTCTGAAATTTTTTAGCGACGAATTCACAAGAGTTGAAAAAAAATGGTTAAAAGCTATTCGAGTTATATTATTTAATTGATTATATCGTATGATGTACTAATTTGATAAATGTTGTTTCAGTAGGAAAAATGGCGTTTAATTCGTTTGCGAATTTTGCTTCGCGAGGATTTCACACATCAGCAATAACCCACAGAGTTCGGACACTGACTCGATTGAGGGTTGTCGATAATAGTGATATTGGAAAAGAAGCGATGTTGATGGGAAAACCTCCAAAGACCATCCATATTTACAATAGAAGATCTATTGGGATGATAGGTATAAATTTGTTGAAAAATTATCTGGGACATGGAAATTTACGAATTAATTCTACAAATTTGATTGAAAATTAACAATGTAATTTGATTTACTTCACACTGAATTTTTTTCATCTCTATTGAGTTTTTGAAACTCTCATCTCAAGTTTGAATATCAAAACATACAAAATACGAATTTGAACGTTGAAACATTTGTTTACATGAAACTTTGTTCCTTTTCTAGATTTCATTAAATATTTACAGTTATTTGATTTTGTGTATTATTTTTCAAAATTTTGGAATCTGGTCAACTTTTAACTTGGAGAATCCATATATTATAAAATATCGAATTTATATAAATTTTTTAATCTTAATTTTTCAAATCTTCAATTATGTTCAAAATCTGTTAATTGTTTTTAATTTAGGGAAAATTGCAACTGTGAAAATTTGTTGTTTAAATTTCATTTTGGTTATCTATCAGATTCGAGTAGAGTTTAACATTTTAAAAATTGATTTGTTTAAGAGAGTTTGAAATTTTTAATTCAATCTTTGACATAAGAAACCTGAAAAAAAAGGTTGAATTCAAAAATCTGAAAATCCCTGATAAAAAATATAGAAAAATGGAACAGTAATCAGCAAGTAAAATATGATTTCATGAAATGTGTTTGTTACAGGTGATAGAGTGATGGTTGCCATAAGAGGCGAAAAGAAAAAAGGCATTTTGGTGGGTCTACGAGCTGGTCAGAATCCAAAAGTTCCAAGGTTCGACAGCAACAACGTTGTTTTGATCGATGACAATGGCACGCCTTTGGGTACGAGAATTCAGGTTCCAATTCCAACTATTTTGCGGACTCTCATGAAACAAAAAACTTTCTCCAAAGGAGCTGATTTCACGAAACTTCTTGCAATCGCGTCGAGATTTGTCTAAAAAAATGGGGATTTGTACATGACCACTTTTGATCGAATAAATTTGTTTGTTCAGCCAAAGCTTGTAATTTCAATTGTTCCATTAACTCACGCGTCCTTCACGCAAGCTAAAAAACATCATTTCAGTTATACAAGTTGCCATGCACCATTTTTTCAGTTTTTCCATATTTTTTCGTATCCGAACTTATAATTTTTTCAATTTTGAAAATTTTTAAAATATGCAAATTTCAAGAATTCTAAGAATTTTCATAAAATTGAGAAGTTCTTGAAACTTATAAAAATTGATCAATATTTGAAAATTTAGAAAAATTGAAAGTTTTGGCGTGACGAAAATTTCAACAGTTTATGAAATTTAGATTTAGAGTTTATTAAATTTTTTTATCGTAATTTTTTCATTTTTATTTATTTATTGATTTTTTATTTATTCATTTTTTATATATTATTTATTATATATACCCTAGTGATTCTAGTTTTTATAAAAACCTTAGAAAAAATGTGTATAAAAATTTTTTAATGGTCGGTTTTATGAAAGTTTTATAAAATTTGCATTTTTTATAAAGTGGTTTGATAAAAGTTTTATAAAAAAATTTTTTTTATAAACATTTTCTTTCAACATTTTTAAAAATATGCAAAAATTTTTCTAACCCTTTTTGGATCATTTTGCTAATGTGTGTACCAAATTTTTTTTTTTTTTTTTTTTTTTTTTTTTTTTTTTTTTTTTTT
>JAPYZK010004527.1:0-10330 GCA_030522785.1 Platygaster equestris
AATTACAATGAAATTCAAAATTGCTGACTCAATATATTGAATTCATTTTGACTTATAGATAATTCAACGTCTTAGTTGAAAATCAGAGGAATTGTTGAAATCATCAGAACTTTAAGTCTTGACCTTTTCACATTAAAAAATTGTTAATATAAACACAAATTTTGCATAGATAATTTTTCGTTCGCAAAAAATCTCTAACTATAGAATATTATTCAGTTTACAATACTTAAAACCTAAAAATTTCAACCATGCAAAATTCGAAAAATTTCAGAATATTCAGACCAATTGAGATCCCAAAACATACGAAATCGATAAATTCAAAGAACTAAAAATTTAAGTTTCAATGCTTTAGTCGACAAAATCACTGTTCACAACCAATGCTCTCAAACAAACTTCAAATTAACAAATTCCGCAACCATTAACTTCAAACCCTCAAATTCCACTTTCCAAGACCACTTTTTTTGCGCTAACGCCTGCTCGATGTATCCCCCGTGATCCAGAAAATTTTACATTTTCGTAATAGGAAGAGCCGACATCGAAGGATCAAAAAGCGACGTCGCTATGAACGCCTCCAATTCCAAAAATCCAAAGACCCCAAGAACGTCAAATCCTGCACGTCAACCAAAATCCATAAAAAATTCCGAAACACCCCAATTCCCCCCACCCCAAACTAATTTATACCACTTCCAACCGTTTCATCCCCCGACTTTCAATCACCCCAAAAAATCCACTGCACGCAGTGCACCCCCTGTGAAAAACAGCGTCGCCGAAATTGGACCGCGTTCATCCCTCCCCACCGCCAAAGAGGGTAGGTTTTTCCGGGGGAGCCATCTTGCGGCTGCCTGAACCGAGGCCGTCGTCAATTGATTCGTTCCCCCTCGAGGAAGCCGACTCACGTTGTGAGGGGCGTCGACTCATGGCACCCTGGAAAAAAACCGACATCGGAGGCGTCGTTCCAACGGTAATCCCCGGCGCACCATTCGCCAGCGATATCGCATTTATCCGACGCGAGCGTCTGCGCCGTCCAATCGACTGGTCCTGGGTGTTTCCCAGAACTGGTTCGTGGATAGCTAACCGAGGGGAACTTCCAGGTCGAGACCACGGGCAGATAGTGCCGTGCCGTTGACTCGTGCCGTGTCGATCCAACGCGAGCTCCCCGAAGCGCGACGTTTCCTTCAAAATCCACCTCTCGAGCCACTTCCGGCCAATTCCAAAACGCGTGTGACATTCTCTTGAGTGATAAGGCCCGAAAACCGGAAGGCCGTAGTGATACCGTGAACCGGCTAACCAAATCGGACATTTGGTCGAACAAGGGGAGGATCCCGGAAAGGATGGATGTGTTTCGACAATGATTCTGATGACGGTTCGGCGATGACAGTTGGTTCCGAGGGTGAACCGCATGATGCCTGAAGGGCATAGGCTCCAAAATCGTCCCATAAGACTCCTGGAGGATTATCCGGCGCGGAAGTGAAACTGCTGAACATTTGCCGTCCGACGGAAGGTCGAATCCGCCGAAGGAGTGCCGATCCTCCACTTCCTGGATGAGCGCACGGAAATGAAGAGATTCAGAAGCGACGAAGTCAGATTGACAGAAGACTGAGATCGTCCGGGGGAAGCGTAGACGCGACGGGATCGTCATTGACGGTCCGCGCTGATTCCCAACATGGTCCTGGAACCAGGAGGTGGTCTGTCGTTCCCGCCACCTCCTGGTGGCGGCTCCGCCACGTCCAGCGGGTCGCTACTCGGCCCGGCACGGCTTTTCCAGAGGGCGACACCTGTTTTCCCGTTTCACCTGGCGGGATGGCCACCGCATCATCCCGTCCTGGGACAGGTCCAGAGCCAGGTGCAGCAGACGATGCAGGCCCAGCACCAGGTCACCGTGGCGGCCGTCAGGTACCTCAGTCATCACCACCCCCATCATCCTCACCCGGCGCTGGGCAGTCATTCCCTGGTGCCCGCCATCGCCTCGCATCACGCGGTGCACCATCTGCATCATTCCGGGGATCGAGTTTCCGTCATCGATGACGATGACGAGAAGAAAGGTGAGTGGGTGCTGGTATTTTTACCAAAATCATGGGAGTAGAGGTTGTCATTTGATGATTTCGAGTCGGGAAATAGATGGAACCGTTTTATATTCGAGATGATTTTTGATTGAAGTTGCATGGTTGAGATGGATGAAAGCGTTTTTTGATGTCTTATTTGGAACTGTCACGAGGGAATACGATGGTAGGGGTTGTCATTTGATGATTGCGAGTCATGAAGTGGATAGAATCATCTTTATACACAAGATGATTGATTGTCACTTTATGGATGGGACTGTTGAGGTGTCTTGATGAAGATTTTTGGATGATGTGAGAGTGGGGTACGAGGTACTTGGATCTGTCATGTGGAAATATGTTGCCATTTGATGATTTTGAGTCATGAAGTGGATAGAGCCACTTCATAAACAAAATTATATCCTCTAGCATTGTAGATGACATCGTTGAGGTGTCTTTCTGAAGATTTTGGAACAATGAAAAAGTGTTGTGCGAGGTGTTCGGATCTATCATACGAAAATTTAATGGTGGAGATGGTCATCTAATGATTTTGAGTCATTTAATAGATAGAACTTCTTCATACAGGAAATGATTTGTCATTGACATCATGCAAGGTGACTTTCTGGAGGTTCCAAAATTATGGAGATGACACTCATGATCATTTCATATCTTCTAAAAGCGAATTTTCATTCCTGGTGGAGTTAGAGTCCTGTTGCTTGGTTACAGAGTGAAATGTAACTTCCAATTTCACTAAATTTGAAGTTACGGATCTTGCATAGTTGAAAATAGGATCTAAATAAGCATTCTGAGTGAAATATCACTTCTTTATAAGTGATATTGTCTCAAAATTTCATTTTAATTTTTCCAAAGTTATATTTTTACTATTATGGAGTGCAATTTCACGTCATGTTAGAGTGAAAGTTGTTTCACTCTATCTGGAGTCAGAATTCACGCTTAGAAATCTTGGGAATTCGATAATAAAAGACGGAAATGGTCTTCTACATACGTTCAAAGATTCGAATAAATAAACCCTAGTCAAGGGACTGCAAATTGTATCATAATACTCGAATATCAGTAACAAAAAGTATTCACGAATACTCGAAACATGCGTCATAATGTTTAAAAACATCAACGCCCTACCAAATAAGTCATTCTCACATATTTAAAGTAAAAATAACTTCGAAACTAAGTCAACAACATTCAAAACTTCATAAAGCCTACAAAGAAATGTTGCAATCATTCTTCAAGATCTCAGAAAATGATGACATCGATGATGATAATCATCGGTCCGAATTACGATACAAAATAATTCTGACACACAAGATTTTTAAAATAAATTTTTGGATAACCATATTTCATTTGGAACAGTTCAATCTCAAACTAAAACTATTTTAGAAAAAACCTTTTGCTCATTAACCTCAAAATAAAAAATAAAAAACTCATAACAATTCATTGCAAATTCTTCTCCAATTCAACCAACTCCCCGACAAATCCAAAATTCATTTCCACTTCACTCCAATTACCACAAACTTTGATTAGTTCTCATTAATTTCCGAACTGAACTTGGAACCTCCGAACCTCGCACATAAATTCACCCACAGGCGTACGTATAATGACTCAATTTCGGGCTGTAAAACGAAGCAAACATTCGCGTTCCTGCCGACATGCTTTGATGGCTTCGCGGAGATACGAGCTCGAAAGACATTATATTATTATCAAAACGCGCATAAACCCGAGACAATTGTTTTCAGAATGTCAGTTATACAACTTTTGTTTCTCTCGACGTGCTCCACAACGCTCCATAATTTGCGCTAATGAAAAATTAGCACGACAATAGCCCGAATGAGAATGAAATATTATTGCTCGAGATCCCGAACTCCCGCTGTTTTAGCATGTTAACCGCTGAGAAACGCGTTTGTTATGTTCAGGTTACATGTGCACAGTTGGAAGTTTCCTAAACATTTGATCGCTTTTAAAGAAATTTTTTTATGGAGTTTTCAGACTTTTTGATGGTTTTATTGGCTTTTGAATTGATTTTCCTACTTTTTTACTGAATTTTGGTACTTTTAAGATGATTTTTGTACATGCGATTGAAAAGTCGTGTGATTATCAGTGGAATAAACATAAATACATACATGCATTGAAAATGAAATAAATGTTTTTCGAAATTTTGTGGAAGTTTCAGAATTTGAACTTGAAAATTTGGACACTGAGGCTGATAAAAAAATCATCGAAAAATTTGAAGATTCAATTTCAAAAATATGAAATATTTAAAACCAACCTCTGCACCAAAAAATTATCGAAAATTCATTCAGAAATCTAAACTTCTTGATTTTCGAAAACGGAAATAAGAACAATCATAATTAACAAACATCTTGAACATATAAACAGAAAAATGAAAAATTTTCAATTGAATTAATTCATTGATTTTATAATTTATCATTAATTTTAATTGATAACATTTTTTCCGACAAAAAACATTTCAATTGCTAATTGAAACAAAAACTGACTGGAAACATCGAAAAACATGTATTTTTCTTTGAGAAAAATAAAAAATTAACTCATAATTTCCAAAATTTTTAAGTTAATGACCTCACAGTAGAGAAATGCACGAATAATCTCAAAGAACTCCTTCTCCCCTAGTTCATAAATTAATAAATCAACTTCAGCACACTTCCATGAATGAAAAAAAGTCCCAATAAAACGATCCTAATCCCCTACTTCATCTACAATTTCGATCACTGGTCCTTCATCCTCTCCCGAAAAACCTCCTTTATTTATTGTCCCTACTCCATCATGTGTTTAAAATACCGAAGCAAATGAGATCGCGTGAAAAAGAGGCCTCGACCCTTCGCCCAGCGCTTTCTTTTGACCGTCGGCGAAAGGGTCCCGAGCGCGTGAAGGAAGCACAAAGCGCTCCCCCGAGAGCCGGGAACGATCTTATGATTGACCGCGTTACGAAACCCTCCACGGGATATTTTCTCCACTTCTCTTATACAAAACATCGCCGAGCTCTCATCCGGTGGGACGCACTGACATTTTCTCGGCGTTGTTTCGCAAACTCCGGAAGCGCTTCAACTCGCAATTAAAGGCCTAATTTCACTTATCCGGAAGCTCAGCGAGCTTCGTGAGAGCTTTTTTAAGAACAAACGGTAACTGGTGACTTCGACTAAAGTATAATGGGAATCATCAATAAAGATATAGATGATTTAGAGAAAATCATGACTTGAGAAGATTTTCTGGATCACTTGAATTTATTGTGTTTGGGTAGGAATATGGGAGGGATTTTGAAAATTATTACAGAAAGCTTGGAAATGAGCTTTTTTGGAGACAAACGGTGAGCAAAAGCTGAATAATGGGAACATGAATGGAAAATATTGAAAATTTAGAGAAAATCATCGCTCGACTTTTTTGTATTTGTGTAGGAAGATTAGAGGGATTTCGGAAATTATTACGAGAAACTCGGAAATTGATAGAAATGGACACTTTAACGTGTATGGAAATTGAGGAATGATGTATTTAGATGACTTACAATTTTTACTGTATTTCTGAGAAAGATGACAAAATTGCATTAAATTAAAAAAATCCTAAGTTTTTTGAAAATTATCACAAAAAATTGAACGTTTGAGAATATGAGAAATTTTGAAGAATTTTCAATCGCATAGTTAAGAAAAAACATAAAAAAATTTAAAAAAAGTCAACATTTCGTTCACACTTATTAGAACTTTCCGTTTTTTCTCAAATTAGCTGTTCAAAACCTCAAAAAAGTTTTTGAATTTCACAAAATGCCATTAAAATTTCGCTCAGGACCAAAAACGTTTCAAAATTCAAAAATCCAAATTTTGAACGGACGATTCCAAACCTATTCAATTTTCTAAGGGTGTGAAAATTCGTAAAAAGTGGTTGGAAGTTTTCTAAAATTTCCCGAAATTCATATAATTCTCTCAGACTAGTCTCATTTAGTAAGTAAAAATTGTCTGAGATTCTGTGAATTTCTCGTTTTTAAAAATCACTCAGAATTTCGAAAACTCTTCAAAAACTTCTTTCTATTTTTCAAAATTTTAGATATAGCCCTAAAAAATCTAGATGTGTTTTCAAATTTTGAAAAAAATTCTTGAAAACTGTGAAAATAATAACAAAACTAATGGAACTCGATTCAACTGAATAATATATACCATAATCCTCACATTTTTAATTACAATTAATTCAATTTGAAATTTCCTGTACGCAGATATCGAATTTTTCATCACAGTTTCTTCAACAACTATTTCCTAATGATTTTCAGAGTCTGCTTTCTGAGTTTCAACTTTAGTAATTTGTAGAAAAACTCTTGATATCAATTAAAGCTCGAAAATATCGAGACAATTTTTAGCAATGGAACCTCAAAATCATAGACAGTCTCAAAAATTTCACATAATCCAAAAAATTCGAATGCAATCGACAACAAAATTCAACTCTCGAATTTCCGTAAATCCCTCAAAAACCTAAACTTCTAAACTCACAAGAATTATCCAAAAATACTCAACAACAGCAAGTATTCACATTTCAAAATACATAGTTCATAAGAATAAATTTCTGTAAAACACCCACTCATCATAAAATCCAAAATTTAACTCAACATAGATGGGAAAAAAAATTGAAAACCTGACCTCAAAATGTGCAAAACCAAAAATAAAAAACCTCTTCAGCATCAATTGCATACCCCAATTTCCCATCATTCATCACAATTACCAAAGATGTCACACACCTAAAGCGGATGTTTGCCAACCTTTGATTAATCGAACATTGCATCAAAACCCCAATCATTTCCAGATCCTGTTAGTTATTCCACAGATCGAGTAAAGTCACAATGAAGAAGCAAATATCCCTCCTCCCATAAATTACCTCAAATTCCAACAATCAGCGAATTGAGAAATCCCTCATAAATTCCAGAACACTCAATGTCTCTACGCTCAAAACCCATCCTCCCAATTTATTCGCATTTCATCCGCGATTTTTCGACAATAAATCACCCCTACACTTTCGTACACCACTGACATTTCGATTCAAAAACAGGTTATAAGATCGATCGCTTCAATAATTAAGGACATTGAATAATTCACGCGTTCACGTGAGAACTTTCAAAAAAAAAGGAACACCAGAAATTACGGGATTTTACTCTGCAAAAATGCAACGTTTTCATCATTCCAAAATATGTTATTATGGGGGTAATTTCGAGGAGGAAAAAGAAGCGTTATTCTCGGGAATCTTTTCGAAGAATGAAAAGCTGGCATTAACACTTCAACCACTTCGTATTTTCAGTCTGGAAACCACCT
The DNA here is from genome assembly GCA_030522785.1 of Platygaster equestris. NCBI lineage: Eukaryota > Metazoa > Arthropoda > Insecta > Hymenoptera > Platygastridae > Platygaster > Platygaster equestris. Next base: position 7,352 of record JAPYZK010004527.1, read on the forward strand.
CGTAAATATGGCGTTAAGTAACGCGAGATTTGCATTAATTCATTCGTTTTAAGAAAATGATCCAACGAAGTTGACCATTATTTATGGGACGTGGTAAACTAATTTCAGTCAATTCATAATTTCAATACTGATTTTCATTTCTCATTATTTGTCAATTTCATTTTTCACCCGAGAAAGTTTTGCAGGACGCGTTTTCTTGATGAGGACAAAAAATTGTCGGTGTAAGTGGGCATTTCTTTCGCCTAATCACTGAATAAAGATAGTGATTCGGCCCCAAAGCAAATTATCTTTTTCACTATCGTCCGCGGTGCAATTCAGCTTCGCGGTGTTTTTTTGCTTCAGAGGGGATGTTGAGTCGGAAAAAGTGTTCGAAGTTTCTAAAAGAAATTCCGCAGTGACTCAAATCAATCAACGACTTTGAAATAATTCCACCAGAACCAGAACAATTTCACTAAACAAACAAAAAACATAAAATTAATTAACCCGAAATAACATTCAATTATTCTAGTCGTTTTTTCCTTTGATCGAGCGTCAAATTTGAATAATTCGGGCGCGATATTAACGGGTTTCACACATGAACACCTGTGAAGACTCTATTTCTCTTTCAAAGCTCATGTCGTGTTTCGAAACGATCCACTGTAAAAAAGCGTTGAGTCTCTATCAGCGGGAGGGAATCCCTCTGCGGTGAAACCGCTGAAGATTTCATTTTTCATTCGGATTCCATTCGATGTGTGCTCTTTCAAAACGAAAATTGAAAAGTCTGCCTTGTTTGCTTTTGACGCTTTGGTTAACACGCGATTAATTTCGGCAGTTCATTCTATGGGAAAAACTGGGATGAAAAGGAAAATTTTGTGAATGGAAAAGTTGTTTTCCGAGAAATTTCATGAATGGAGAGAGTTTGAAAAATTGGAATACGAGAAAAGTATAATTTCATGGAGTTTTTCTCCCACTATAGTGGTTGAGAGATTTATGGTTGTTTGGGGTGGAAAAACGATGAAGTCATTTTTAAATGCGTGGAAATTTTTTGTTTGGAGTCGATTTTATTGTAAGAGTTCCTTTTATGATTCAATATTTCATGAAGAAAATAAAACATTAAATCTGAGAAATAACACTTTCAAAACCTAAAAAGTTTACAAAGTTCACAGACAAAACTCAAAATACTTAAGATTCACACACGAATCAATCAAAAACAGCCAATAATGCAACCAAAAGTTCCCCAATTCTGACCTGACAACCCCTCAAACCCTCACTGCCGAATTAAATTCCCTGCCGAAATATTTTCACTCCAATCCCCCTTCGAAAAAATCGCAAAGTTCAACACGCTCTTACTTAACGCGCCGTATTCTCGCCGCGTTATCAGCCCCGGGACACGCAAAAATTGGCTTGCCGAAAAAAATGCCGGCTAACGCAGAGCATGTGGATGACGACCTCGACGAGGACTTGACGTACGGTCGTTAGTACGTCGTATCTCGGGGATGATTTTTGACGATTCAATTTGCCGCGCGAAACGCGCGCGGGCACGCAAGCGCAGCAACACGAAAATGAGGCTTCTCGTATCCGAAAAACGCCGCCGCAGCGACGTTCGAGGAGCAAAGAAAAGAAGTTTTGAAAAGGGACTAACGACCGGCAGTTAACGGCGGCTCGGAAATTGCCGGTTATTCGCCGCGTCTTCCACGGCCGTACCCGGACGGGAATTATTAAACTGTAGTTTAGTTTAAATTAAGTTATTACCCCTCGGTCTCGGCGCTTTTTCTTTTTACCCCTTTTTTGCCCCTGCCTTTTCGTCCTATTTTTTGGCCCTTTTTTATCGTTTTTTACACTACTGAGAAGATTTTTGAGACTCGGTGCAGGAGAGTTTTCCTGGGAGTTGAGGGTTTCCTCACTAATTGTTTTTCTTGTGAATTTCGAGGCATAACAAATGGAATTTGTGTTGAAAGTCTTTTTCTTAACGTCGTGGAGAAAAGGGCATTTTCTCCACGGCTCAAAACTCCAAAAATCGTACCCTCTCCAAGTTTTTGGAAAAAATATAGTCTTCTACTTTCGCAAAAGGGCTTTTTCAACGAATGCAATTGCAAAACTCGCCTTCGGCCCGTCTTGCAAACCTCGCTTGCGTAAAAAAGCTCCTTTTGCACTCGTTGAGAAATATACTATTTCATCGAGATTCGATACTTTGTGAAACTTTTTCTGTATACTTTAGAATCCAACATCTTTAGCAAAATTGTTTTTTCGACTCTTTATATTTTTAGGTATATCTCATCTCTCCTTCAATTTTTTCAGAAAAAAAGAAAAAAATGAACAAATGAGATGGGGATCCAATTTTTATTCATACATATTACAAATTGCGTCAATATAACTCCTTGAAATAATTCAGGAAATTCAATTAATTAATTCAGAGTGAAAATTACCTCTAATTGATGTTTTCTCTCCGTAATTATGGACTCATTGATCATTCTATGCATTTATTTTCGCAACAACAAAAAAAAAAATGTGAAAAAATTGGCAGAATACATTGTAACTCGCGTTCCCCAACACCTTACATTCACCGTATGGAAATTTACAACCCATAAAGTACCTCGTAACTTTCGAGGAGGATATTATTCAAATGAGATTTTGAAAATGTGGAGTTCTGAGTTATAGTTGCATCGAATTATCTGAACAACGTGAATCATTTTTTCTCAACGAAACGTAAAAACTACATTTTCCATTCTGGAAAAATACTGCATCGTTCGAATATGTTGGCCAAATTGAATCAAAGCCGAGAATTAATTTTTATCGTGATCACTTTTCCAACTTCCGCATACAAAGCGAGATCCAAGTCGGGAATAAGTACATTCTTACTGGTTTCAATTCACTAAGTAATTTCAGATTTCGCTGATAAAAGTTCCCAGCCAAATTTTCACGACTATATTATAGTCGCCAAGAAAAAACGATCTATAAATTTGATAAAATGTTGCATTGTTCACATATCGAGTACAATTT